>PEDP01001136.1:0-13593 GCA_002918395.1 Erysiphe pulchra | reverse complement strand
GACTTAATTGATAAAATTGATTCCCGAAGTAGACCTGTTTGTTTCCTGTATATCTTTCTATACGCAAAAAAGAGCTAACCTAGCCTTGTAACAGTCACAAATAAAAGAAATAGATATCAAATACATCTTCGCTCTAGACCAGTTACCAGTGTCTTTCGGCTCGGAATTGGAATTAAACGAAGAGGGTAGTCCCCATCGAACTTTTCTGAACCAGGTCATTGATCAACTCGCCAAAATCATTTGGCAGAATTCTGGCTTTCGTTTCAGAAGAGCGGGAGCTAACACTCAATATCTTCATTACAATTACCTCTGCTGTTAGGATGCTCGTCTAAATCTAGACTCCAAGAGTGAATTTCGAGATAGAGGCCAGATGGAGAGGTTTGAATGTGCAAGCATTCTTAGTTTTCGTCCATCCTTAAATGAACGAAGGCTAAATTTAAGATATTACCATAAGCATCATACTACCTATGATGACATTCATATGACGCCGGAAATCCGACAATTCGTGGATGACCGAGTTATCACGCAGACACCGCAGGAAATCTATCATCATCTTCTATCATCCGGGCTTGCAACTGCAGATGAAATAGCTGAACATCAAGTTTACTACTAGTGGAGACAAGCCAACAAAAGCCACGGGAAATGCGACGACGACCCATTATTGTCTGCAGGAATGTTACTTGAAGAGAATAGAGACAGGTATCATCATAGGTCCATATTTGTGGCTAATTTTCGTGCTTTAGGTTTTTACGTTCGTTGAACAGTCAGCTTTCGGAGCTTGTGAACTCCCTCAAGGATTTTATGATGAGGATCAACTTGTTTCTCTGGAAGATGAAGTTCCGACAATATCTGATTGGCAGGGAGCTAAACAAATAATTCAGTGGCTATTAGACAAAATTGATAATCAGTATGCTCACGGTAAGATGAAATTTGTCGTAAGATCCCTAGAAGACGTTGCAGGGATAATCAAACTTCACGATGAAATCAAGGAGCTTGACAGTTCTCGTACAATGCCACATACTTGGACTGCTAGAAAATTCTCTTCAACAAAGTATTATGAACGTTATGGTTAATCCCTCACTAAGTTTCAGATATATTTTTTTGGAAATGTATTTAGATATTTAGATATTTAATTGTTATATAGTACTAAGTGATTTCACTAAATGTAAAGCAGTTAATAAGACAAAAATCTCCGTTAGTGCCAACTAATGATATGCTATCTTGAAAAAGTAATTCGAGAATATTTACTGTACATGTACCTTCTATCGTTGCAGTCAGTCCACCTGCAACATTTAGAGTCCTTTTACACGTTATGAATATGTCAAACATTTCTCGTCGATTGGCAATATGTGCACTAGCACCAGAGTCTGCTATCCAAGAATCATGAGATAAAGAATAGGATGTAAAACATATCGATTCTGTTGCTGATTTCTCATCTAATGCTACATGACTAGGATAAAATGCATCTTCATCAGTAGCTTGTACATATTGATCTTGTTTTCCTTCAATTTTTTTTCGTCCAGCTTCTTGTTTCTTTCTCTTTGCTATTTGCCTAGGACCTTGACCTTCTTTTCCGCCTCCTTTGCCGTAGCAATTTTCCCTCACATGCCCTGGCTTTTTACAATTAGAGCAAAATATTCAGGTAGAAGCCATGATTGCATCTTCCGATTTACTGTCCCGTCTGGCTTCTTCAAAAATATTGGATGCTGCGTACCTGAATTTTGCTTGTTCGAGATCTCGGATTCCAGCAAAGATTGTTGACACATAGTTGTCGTATGATACATGCAGGGATTTACTCATTGCTATAGCAACAAGGTAATCATCAATGACAATCCCCATTTCTAGCAGATCACTATGTATTGCTCTGACGTCACCTATGTGTTGTCTAACTGACTCACCCTCGCCACATCGCTTACTCCAAAATTTCCAAATCATATCAATATCTCCCTGTGCTCCTGTCGGCTGATGAAGACTGTTCAAAATTTCCCATACATCAGCTGCGGTTTTTGCTGATTGGACCTGTCGATAGTCTACTGTACCAAGCGAGTTTTTAATTACTACTCTGGCAATCTTCTCCCGATGATTCCAAGTCTCAGCTTCACTACCGTATGCTCCTAAAGGTTTTTTTATTTCCAATCATTATCTCCCACAAGTCACACATTTCCAGGTTGTCTTTCATATGACCTTTCCATGTATTCCAATCATGCTCTTTTAGCTGTTTAAATCCATTGAATAAAGACATAACTTTCCTCGGAACAATCGAAAACATGCCGTCTTTTTATGGTGATGAGGCCTTGGGATTATTAACATTAGGACTACTTCTAATCGTTGGCATATCTGGTTGCCTTTCATACTCTGTATGTATAGGACTTATAAGATTAATTTTAGGTCTTGTAAAGCTCCTTTCAGGAGTCGCTGAATATGAGATTTATTCAATTTTTTTAAGGGCCTTCTGGAAAGCCTCTTTTGAGTTTGCCCACTCGGGCGGTAATCGAGGAGCTAATGATCTTCTAGCCATTCCTTTTCGTTGAGTAACGCCTGATGGTACGAACTCTTCTGGTTCTCTTACAGCTGCTTCCCGTATTCTTTCAATTATCTCCTCATCTAGGTCATCCGTATACACATGGTTCGTATCTATAAAATCACGCATCGAGTTGGTTGTACCGACATATCTGACTTATGATAAAGACTGTCTTGGTGCTGATAACCTGATAAAATCCAGGTATTAAAAGATTCTTATGAGCTCAGTATTAATCAATAAATCAAGACTACAGTGTCAAGAAGTGGTTATAAACGCATCTTGGGTTAGAAATTGAAGTCCCACCGTAGCATGATCGGGAAAAACTCCGATCGATGCTCTAACAAATACCAATCCAAATTTTGCGATGGCTCAAGAGTTTGGAAAAGAAGTTTATGTTTTAGAAGAGTTACCGAAACCGAAGACGCAGCCCAAAGCTCGAAAAGTTCTTTTTACCGGTTTTGAAGAAGGTCCGAAGGCGATTAGATACTTTGATCCTAATACTTTTAGAATTAAAATTTCTCGCAATCACTATTTTTAGCCTACTGAAGCAGTCTTATCAAATGGAGGTAGTTACGATAACATCGGTCTTTTTTGATTTATATTTGGATGAAATTTTATAAAACCTTGCATGAAGCTAATTGTGAATTGGCACAATTTTACATTAGATTGGAGCGAACAGGCATATATCACATGAGCGTGAAATTTTGTACCCGTATTAAGGGACGTTCCGTAGACGGCCCTAACTCTACGCGGCATCGACTCTATAAGCTTCTCCAACTCATCTCCGTCAACCGCTTTGTCCCAGGCTCCTTTCACACAATCTTTCGCAATTGATCCCCTGACCCAAGTCTGAATTTTTATTCTCAGTATAATCCTTCAGAGAGAACAATGGCCATTCAATGGAAGAAACTCCTCTCTCATTGAACTGTTGGTTTTTGGATATCTCTCTTTTAGTAGCATACTTACTTGGATTCTTCGTTCTCACGTTAAGTTTCTTGCACGAGCATGACGTGGGGGTGTTGATTCAATTTCAGAGGTCTGGTGAACCCAACACTTAGTAGATTGGATGGATAATCATAGTCAGGAATTTATTAACTGAGAGTCAAAATCTAAGAAGCAAATTTAGATTTGTATGTCCTGTGACGTTGCTGATGATGATATTAGCGACAACGACAAAACAGCTGGAAGGAGGATGGTGGAGGTCAGGGACTGTGAGTGTGAATGTGGGGAAGTTTGTGGATAAACAAGGAGTGTGTGGTGTGTTGCATAAGAATTATGTGAAAATAATCATCCTGATATATGAGGCTAGTTTATTCATAGACTTTGAGACTAGCTGGGGTAGCCCTAGAAAACCCTATCTAGTCCCCATTTCTCATGCCCTGGTTAGAGTTTAGACCCACTAGCCCTTCTAGCTTCTAGACTGACTACTGATCGTCTATTCAAGTCCGTGCCTGAAATCTACCCCACTAAAAAATACGCTTAACTTTCGACAAGTTGTCAGAAAGATATTTGAAAGCATCTCAGAACAGTGTAACTTTTTCAAAAAGATCATTCTTTACCATAAAATCTTTATTTTCATTTTAACCCATTATCTCACTTCATTTCAACAGAACAAGCAACTCTAGTCCCTAAATTATTGGGATATTCTGTAAAGTTGAGGCTTAAATTATCTACCCTGTTTAAGTTGCAATACTTAGTTCTTTTCCCCTTTCACGAAAGTCTATTTTTCAACGACACCATTTTCATCAATACATATCAAATTGATTTCAGAAAACTATAATAGTTTAGAATGAGAGTATCTATAGCCTCTAAAACTAACTTTTGAGCTTCATCGATGTCTTTAATTGAAGCAATATATGATTTGAGACTCATTTCAACTCTCTTTGTATTCTGTAGTTGAATATCAGAAAACTTAGCTTCTATCACGTCAATCCTTTTGAACTCTTATGCCAATCGACAATCCTTTCAATAACAGCATTTTGTGACCCATCTGAAGAGAGTTCGCAGTGTTTGATTGGCTAAACTGAGCCCTCAAGTCCTCAGACTTCCTCGGTGTTGACAAGATAGTTGGTAACATATCTAATAGCCTCGATGGTGTTAACTCAGCTCTTTTCACATCCCCTAAAACCTTTTGAGTCTTGTCTTTTGTCCCTTATTGAACGCTTTCAAGTAGTGGGTGGTTTTCCGAGTGCTAGCTTTTTATGCAGACTTAACATACTGGCTAGATAGACCATCCAGTCAAGCAGGACAATAGTTTTCAAGGGAAAATATTTTGCCAACAGCTGTTTGTCTTCTCGATGCTGCATTTGGATGAGCATTTTTCGATAGGACTGTTTGAGAGATGAGAAGACTCCCAGATCGAGAGGTTAGAGAAGGTAAGAAGAATGTGGAAGCAAATAGAACAATAGAATTTTGTTCTAATGACACTACCATATGGATTCAGTGGTAACATAACTTTTGTAGAATTTAATAGTATTACAGGTATAATCCATTGGCAAGATTTCAAGATGAAGTCTTGCAAATTCGACAGCCCTACGAGCAGCAAAAATAAATTATTGATATTCGATGCGAGGAGGTATCTAGTAGATACCGGAAAAAATTTTGACCGTTAGTCTGTTCTTGCTCCATGTTAATGATTAATGCTTGAGAACTAGAGTGACCCTGTCCTCTGCCTTTCTTCCCATATAACCTCAGACCTAATTTTATATTTATCCCTATGAGAAGCAGATACAGTTAGGTCCTCTTCTCAAAGAATTAAACCTATCTATTAGACCGGACTCCAGTTGAGAGTAACTCACGAACTCGGCTTTTACTATCTGAGTCTAGGCGACGATATTCGATAAAGGAGGAGCTGCTACTTGCTTCGTGATTATGTACCGAAAATTCAGGATGTCTATGACAAAGAGTCCACTGGCTATCGACGCCCTCTCTTGCTATGAATGAGACCATACATCCTGTTCATACTGTTAGTTTTTTCAAGAAGTTTCAAAGGAAAAATACCAGTTTTATGAGTATTTTGTATGCATTGTCGAGAAGTATCATTGTCTAGTTAAATTTATTTAGACTTTCCTGAAGATTCTTTACGTATTAGGCGGCCATTGCGCCTATCTATTTTTTGCTTGATGAATAATACCCAGCCTATTTGGCATGTTGTTGACGAGATGAAAATAGAGTGTAAAAAAGCAACTGGCAAATCGGACAAGCATGAAAGCAATGCATAAAATAAGTTATGTTTATCTTTGGTTCTATAAAGTTGGAAACAAATGTGTTTATATGCATGAAAGGAAAGTGAATAGTGATTCCATCTGAGAATGATATTCCTAATTGGGATGCACTCTTCCCAGTGATCCAGCAAGTTCAGAATAGCCTCCCTAGTTAGGAACGCACTCGTCTCGAGTTATCTAACTTACTTGGACTATAGTTGGTCTAGTCAATTCATAAACATCGCCAATCATCTCACGTGACGCTGGGAGTCCAGCTCTCAGTCAACAACCAATCGGGCGTAGCCCGTCACAGAAAGCTTCGAATGACTCAAATTGAGCTTCGGCGGGCAGTGATAGAAGTTGAATGTTTGACATAAATTTGGAACATTATTTGAATCAAAAATCTATTATAGACTGAATCGTTTGGCCGGACATTGTAATGAGTAATTTTGTACGGTTAAAAGAGCATCACTATTGTTATTGATTAATTGGTCTGTTGACTAGGTAACATAAATAAGATTCACATATTTATTATTTTAACAGGACCCCATTAAAATTGAAGTAAAAATATTCTCTGCACAGTATTTTGTGTTAGGCTTTTCTTACCGCCTACGATATAGGAAAAGATCCACCAAAAGGGGAGACGCAGGGGGGGGGCTATCGGTATCACACATCCATATGTGGTTGAAATGACAATGAGAGAAAGCGCAATTGGGGGGAAAACAGAAATTATTTGAAGCTATACCTGATAAGGATGTCATATGACTAAATTCGCAAATTCTTCAAATAAATATTTAATTTTTTATGTCGGAATTGGTTAGGGGGCAGATATAGTTACTAAAAACTATATCTTAGTCATGTGGTTAGCAATCTTGATTTCTCTGGAAAATTGGGTGTCTACAGCCGCCCTGAATAAAATGCATTAAAACAGTTTTGTATTAGGGGACGAAAAAAGATTGACGGAGCTCTTGGCTTTCCTTTCAATCTATTACAGTATTCAAAATCAACTGACTAATCGACCCATGGGGGGTCCTTGTTTTCTTTACCATTGAATTAAATGCAGTTCGTTTATTACAGAACGTTCTAAAGACGGTAAGAAATGTGAAAGGTCTAGACCGTGGGACCTGCTTGGCGCGTTAAATCAATCGGCTAAAACCTTCCAAATAAATTTGCCTCTTCTTATTCTAACGCTTGAGGAAGGCACCGGGCACCTTCCACCCAAGCTATTTTGTGAATTCTCGGAGATGACTAATTGCACATGCATAGATCGTGTGCAAGTTTGTGTATAGCACAGACGGATCATCGGGAAGTCTTGTCTGTAGTTCCATTTCGGCCATAAAATAATCAAGATTACGTCTAGTCTAGGTGGAGCTATGAAGCAACAAATTGTAAAGCTACATATCGGGGAATTCATGGCGTTGGCCGCCAGCAGGAAACCGATCGAGTATTATTTTCCACTCTGGAAACAGAGCATGTGGAATTTTGGAAAAACTCATATGAGCGCGTCCAAATAAATAAATCCTCTGCCAAGATTAGATTAGGGCTCCTTCCTTCACACCCGGGAAGAATCACCAAGCATGTGGCTTTAGGCTTTTTTCCAAGCGAGATGTGGGGAGACTAGCTTCTACTGCTTGGTGTGTTAGTTAGCTAATAATGCTAGACGTACTTACTATCATTTGTTGTCCTTAGTGCGTCTAAAAATACCCATGTCGATTCGCGTTGAGTGTAGGGGTTAGAACGGGTCTTAAGTTGGAGACAATTAGCTATAGCAGGTATTTCTTACACTAAATTGCTTGACCGTCTTTTAGACGTATTAACGACACTATGATACTTTGTAGTAAGAGGTGGGGGCTATGCTGTGCAGCAGCAATAGCCACTGATTGTCCGAGATGCACACATTTACACCATGTGACTGACTGCTTATTCGGGTAGCCATGCCGCTATCCCGCCAGCAGCGAGCAGCGAGCAGCCAGCCACTGGAATATACAAGTGCGTTCTTTCCTTATATTATCTTTCTTTTGAGCCGATGCTACCCCGCTCAAGTTGTCATTGCTTTCCTTGTGGGGCAGCGGGAATCTTCCAGGGATAAGACTTGTACCCTAGTCCTAGAGTTGAGTTTCAGAATAAGCTCTCACTTCGATCCACCAAATCTCTTTACTAAAACATGACTTTTTTCCCGTAAGTTCTTGCTAACAAGGGAGGCACTCTCTGGCCAAAATTAACATGATGAGGAAGACGATTAGCTCATGCAGTAAATAATCCTCATTACATGAAATTTGACAGGAGTTTGGTTGCTAATAAAGATAATGCCATTTATAAGACAAAAAAACACCTCGAGGAAGGCTGATTTTGTCTGATGAAATCGTTTTCCTCTATCCAATTTTTAAGTCTCTCATACGTACCATACCGTTGATAAAAAAAGAGCTTGGAGTTGTATTAAATCGATAGTATTTCCAAGTGGTGCATCAACCTACTCTCCACCACTCACTGGGCTCAACCATGATTACTAATGAAGCATCAGGAGTACAGTCAAACTTAGTTTCCATGATCCCAAACAGAGAAGCAGGGTTGACTCTCTGGATTGATCTTCTCCTCTGAATGGAACAGATGCCTAGACTATTCAAATTCTGTACCTGGAGAGCCGCACCAGGAAGCATGTATACTGGGATTCCATTTATAAGCAGATAAGCTAATAAGCTCGCATGTGTGAGAAACTGGTTGACGTGAGGAAAATTTGCAGGAATTATTTTGCTAAAATAATGTTTGGGCACGATCTCGCAGTAATGAGCGGGTTTCGGACTTTAGTTCCAATCCGTTTAATAGCGGGGAGAGCTAAAAAAACCAGATGACTAAAGATCCTCGGTCGCTTATCTGAGTTAGCGTTGTAGGATTAGCTTGATAGTTTTTTATTAATAGAGTGCTAAAATTAGACCATTGAATAAATCCTCGTTATAAGAATCCCCGTTACAAGGATAGCTTGTACTGTGTCTATTTTTTTCAATACAGCGCCAAGACTCTCGTTTTAAGAATAGCAGCTTGTGGTAGCTTTGCATTCCAGTGCGAAGATTGACTTTATCCGGAAAATGCTAAAAACCTCACCCGAGCAATTTTGAACCTAATTTCCAAGAAGCCTTGAATAAAGCTTGGGATTCTTTCAGCCTTAACCTGCATTAATGATCTTCTGGTGTAATCTTTTGGTTGGTTAATCCCTCAGCGTGTGGTGGAATAATAGAAGCAGATACTAAGTAGCACTAGGTAAGTGACTAAGATAGCTGCTGGATTGAAAGGAGATGCTTTGTCGAGACAATACCAATTGTCTAAATGTGCCGTACACTTCTTATTGTTGCTATTGCTGGTTGGTGGTAATAGTTTTCTCGGGGGGAGTTGCAAGGTGGTATGTATTAGTAGTTGCTGCTGCTGTAGATGCGACCTCTCGAAATCTTCCATTCATATGTTCGTACTTAGCTCTGATTTTCTCAAAGCTTATCTCGCATGTGCGGGCCGTGAGCTTAAAGATAGCCGCGACGGATGACTAATCAAAATTGGAAAATAATTGAAAGCCGGTGTAGAAAGGGTAAAAAAATCAAAAATTATCCCCCCCCAAAAAACAAAAACCCAAATAATAATAAAACAAAACAAAACACCATGTGACCCGTTTATACCCCTGACCACGATGCGAAAGAGGAGCTCGATGACCAAACGAGCCAAACTCAACGGACCAATGATAAATAAGCTGGGCCATTGATGCCTCAACTCCAGCCACTTGCTGTATTCCCCGAAAAGAAGACAAACAAAACGACAGGTAAACTTTGCGATCCTCCGAACGCTCAAGTCATGGGATGCCTCCTGAGAGTGCATAGGATTATCAGATCCATGACAAAGACAATCAATCGTATGCTAATTTCTATTATAATTCATGAATCATAGTCAACATCCTATTATTCTGTCCCACTTCGTTACTAAGTGAGGGTTTTTTACTCGGTCAGCGAGCGAGCAAGCCAGCTGCCGAGGCAATCAACAGCAAACACCACAAACAATTTATGTGTGCGTGTACGTGTCTGTAATGAAAGAAGAAAAGAAAGAAGAATGTATCAGTGGATAGTGAGATGAGATGAAATGAAAGCCTTGCTGACAGTCTCAGGCGGTCAGTATTCAATTTTTCGATCTGTCGGTCGGTCTGTCTGTCTGAAACTTTCCAGTCAACTTCACTGTGTAAAATCCTTGGAAACGTCCTGTTCTTCCTTACCTTTCCGCCGTGTCGACAATGTCAGTTACCGGTTAGTTTAGGATATAGCAGTACCGATTACCAGCGTCAGCTCATACATTAGGCTTAAACCCTGTCATGATTTGATCGTAACACGACACCAATCACGCAAAGTCAGCACTTTAGGGAAACCTTCTCCTTTCATACCCTGAATCTCTCCCCCTCCCATACTCTAACTCGCACCCAATAAAGCAATTAAAGATAATTTTTTTAAAAATGAACGAAGCAAGTCACCTCGTTTCAGAACTCCAGCGTAAACTAGATGAACTAGACCACAGAGTATTGATTTACAGGAAAGAAATGGCCTCTGAGTTTGAGAAATATACTGATCACTTGCTTCAAAACGTCTCTCCTGACGTATCTCAGAGTGTTACTCAAGCTATCGCCGAATCTATGAGTAAATACTCTTCAATATTTCCTGACAATGCTCGAGATTTACACTCGGACTCACCGAGAAAAAGGAGTAAACTTGAAGAATCTACTATGCTATCGGATCCTTCTATTTGTTCAATGGTAGTATTAGGCAAAGAAGTAGATCTACATAGACCTAATGAACATGAAGTGGACTTTCAAGGTTTATTTACACCTAGCTATTTACCTCTACTCGACTGTAGTAGTTATGAGCGAAAGTCAGTTCCACAAGGGCTACCACGAATACGATATGCCGATAAGGGTAGTGGGGGTACGAGTGATTTCATGCAGGTTGATGCAAGTACTGAAGTAACTGAATCATTAACGCCGCCACCCGACCCAAAAGTAATCAAACCAAAGCAAAAATTGACAGATGGTGCTTCTCAGAGCTCTCATGAGAGTGATAGCGGAGCAAGCAGGAGAAGTGCCCTTAGAAGTATGTCAAGCTCACCAAAGGCACCGGGAATTCAGAGTCCGAGGAGAGTGCGTTTTGAGGTTGCAGGAAAGGAGGTGTTACCTACAACATCACCTTTGCGGTCCGAAAACTTTTTCTTTAACGAGGTCACTCCTTCTGACTTTGATTCAGATGATAATGTGGAGTCAGAGATGATTGAGGATTTAGGTGATTCAGAACCTGAATCAGAGGTACCCAACAGAATCTCATCGTCCCAGGCTTTGAGATTGCTATCAAGGCAGTCGTTGGAAGATGACGGAACTATATGGACAACAGTTGGCCCAACTTCTGACGATTCATCTTCTCTTACCGATCTACCTCTAGATGATCGACAGGGAGACTTGGCACATAAGACATTAAGTCTGAATCAGATTACCTTAAGACAACCTATGTCTGCAGGAAATGCTCATCTTGACGAAGATTTAATTTACACACACCCTCAAGACATAGCCACATCATCTCGAACTCATACCTCCACCCTTAATATTACGTCAGATCTCGGGAGAGACCCAGTTTCCTATGAGCATCATGAGGACTATCCTGAAGTCTTCAGTTTTGACGAGCTATCATTCCGTTCAGAACAAAACCAAAAGTTCGAGCAACAGGAGGACTCAGATGATGACGATGATGATGATGAGTTCTTGACAATTAGGTCGAGCAAGTTTAAATCCAATAATATTAATTCAAGTAACGAATCAAAATCTTCAGCTTTGGCTATTCCGAATTCATCAACTATCGCTCCTGAATCCTCAAGCTTGGGTGGCCTAGACGCCATATCGAAACAGGATCACCCATTCAGTATGCCAATTGTTAAACCCGAGGTCCATGCTCGGGCAGCTGATCTGGGTGAAGTAAACACTTTTGTAGGAAGCTTGGATGGTCGAACTGGTTTGGATGAAAATATTTCTGTTAATTATCGGGGATGCATAGGTAGCCCTGAAAGGGCTATTGTAGAAGATTTAAGAACTGGACGTCCACCGAAAAGTCTTACTGAACGAATGCTCTTGGAAGAATTAGTTGAAGAAGATTTATGTCGAAGTAAGGCCAGAATTCCCATTCGTACCGACAATACCAGATATCCACCCGAGAGTTGCTACAAATGAAATTAAAAAAATGCCAAAATAAAATCTCAACAGAGTGTACTTTATCTATGATAAGACTACTGTGACTAAGGATCCATTGTTATCATTTCTTTCTTTAGAGGAATCTTCGTTAAAAAACCCTAAAAGCTTGTGTATCCAGATATTGTTCTATAAGATCTACGTTATATTCTCTGGATTTTATTTTCAATGTCATTAGCGCCCCAAATGGTCTGAAGTGGTAGGATATGGCTCGGGCTGGATCATTCCTTATTGTCATTGTTATGTGATTTATAAAAGAATTTGCCAATGATACGTCTACAAGTGGGATGAATTATGCAAGCAAGGTCTTATATTTAGAATCATTCGTCTTACTTTCTGGGAGGAATTGTATTTTTTGACCAACTGGGATTGGGATGGAATTTTCCCGTTATCAAACTATTCAGCGCTAAAGTTTCATCACTTTTTACTTAAATTACTATTAACTTAGCAAATTTAGCGTATTTAGCGTACTTCTTTTTATATTTCATTTATTAAATCTCGCTAGGTTTAAAGATTTTTTTGAGAAAGAGCTATAGGAAGGCTGTATATCAATTCGTCGCCAATTTTTTCAAGAACAACAAAAACATTTGTCCTACACAGCCAATGACAGACGGTTTAGAACTTGAAAAAAATATTCAAAAATAAAACTAACTGTAGAATAAAAAACAAATACGATGGACAGAGAATAATTATTCAGTAGCTTTATTCTTGGAGGATAATTAAGTGAATCTTTGCAATTAGAAAAGTGGGATGGAATGTATTCTGTAAAATATTTTCTCAGTTTATAAGTATTTTTAGAAAAGATTGGAGCACTAATCGCTTATCAAGAATTTAGGCAGACTTTTCTAAAATTACATCGACATGGGATGGAAAATAACTGGATTGTGATAAATCAATGCCCGTCGCTTTTTAAAGTCTGTAATACACATGCACGACTTTTCATATGCCTCAGGCATTACTTAGAAGTTTAATTTGGGGCGAATAACACATCAATTTCGATTTAAGCATGTATCAGAAAAGTCCCCCACCCGACGTAATGCAAAAAATCACCTTTGCGTTACAGACTATTGTAACTTCTACCATTCAACCTTGACTCATTATTTTTGATTTAAATCATGCAGACCCGCGAAGAAAAGATCCAGCTAACCCTTAATGACCTAGGGAGGAAAAGTTTAAGAATCCTAGAGAGTTAAGTAGGGCATATGATATCGATCAAAGTGTCTCGTACAGACGGATGAAGGCACTCACCACCACCTGTAAAGAAGCCTAATCTAATCACTTAAAACTGTCTTCTATACAAGAAGATAAAATTGGATAATCAATTTAGAGGGTTGTGGCTATCATGTTACGTTCAATAAGCTGAGGGATATGGTCAAACTTCAATCCACTCAGAACGGTGGTGAGAATGAATGCGGGAAAAACTGGATATCCCGATTTTTGCTGAGAAATCTGGCATTAAAATCAAAAGTAGGACAAAAGCTTGATCATGAGCGAGCAAATGAGCCATCTATGGAGGCTTTAAAGACCTGGCTTGGTCAGTTCAAAGAGTTCGTTGACCTGCACAAGATTAAGCCGAAGAATATGTAGAACGTGGATGAGAATGGTTGTTTGAGTGTCAC
>PEDP01001135.1:0-13622 GCA_002918395.1 Erysiphe pulchra | reverse complement strand
AGAGAAGAGGAAGAGGATAACATGGAGAGAAGAGGAGAGTGGTAGGGGAAAAAACCAATTAAGTAAGGAGAATAAGAGCTGCACGCGGAACGAGGCGACGGTGTGCGATCTGAATGCTTTCCATTTGGAAGAGCGAGAAATCATGATAAGCTATGCGTAGAATGGAAGTGATTCAAATGTGGAAAGACTGTAAAGGCGCTGGGAGTAGTAGTTTGTTTTTTTTCAGGGTGGCGTATCCAAACAGGATTAGATCTCAAGTTGAAGAAAAAAAAAATACTATGGGTGGGGTTTGACTGAGTCTATCCACGCTTAACCTTTTCAGGTCAAGTTACGGAACAGGCAAGCTTTAAGCTTGCAATGGTTCACGGGTAAATACTGGGGTAAAGCCTCGCTCCAGGAATTATATCCCTACTAGTTTTTGTGCCAGTTGAAGTCAACAAGACCTTGACCTGAAATATTCAGCAGTCTTGAATTTCTCGACAACCGTCACTACCCTCACACCACCCTATTGTGGTAGAGGAGGTCATTATTTATTCAGCCTCGCACTATGGAATTTGAATTGAATCTTTGAGTTTGTTGGTGAAGTGTTTAAGCGTTACCTTAGCAACATCTTAACATATATCTGTGGATAGCACAATGAGGAAAACCGTCTCTCGATTTGCCTCGTAGTATTACTTAGTTTTTAATTCCAACAGATATATTTTTCTCCAAGATACCCATCGATTGAACAGTTTCCTACGTGCCCTGGTCGCAATTTAGAAGAAACGCGCTGCTTTTCCAAGAAATATAAATTTGGAACGGACATAAAATTCTGATAGGAAAGGTAGAAAACTCAGACTTGATAATTAAATCACATCATGTGAAAGATCTTTGTAGATGTGGGTGGGGTTTCAGTGAAAATGTGGGATACTGAATAGCGAGTGTTAGCGAACCGCTGAGGATCCGAATTCTTAGATCGGATAACCTAGACAAGCGAATTCTGACTAATCCATAAGGGTGCTCTAAGCGAGCTATAAGCAGGGGGCTATAATATATTCTGTACTAATTACGTTACCAGAAATCAATCATACATTTTAGTCTCAAGCTTGCTATTATAGATCTGTAGAATCTCGTAATAGTTGAGCCACGAGACACCGTGTGATTAACCATAAAGTATACTATATTACAATAGAGAAGCCTCACCGTCACTACTATTACTCTCCCTCCTTATGTGACGTCTTTATCTGTTCAGCCGCGCGCGACATGGATTATTCACTAACGAGTTCTGAAAGGTCACTCACTATCCGCTATCCCACGTTTTCACTGAAACCCCATATTTACATCAGCGGGAGGAGTATCAGATCCTCGGTGTCAATCTTCAGCACTGAAAGTGTTGATTAAGTTAAGTCAGGGCTTATAGGCCTCGATATGTAATAATGTCATGAAAGGAAGTGGAGGTGATAGGTGATCCTAGTCTTGTAAACTTTTTGATTTAATTTGATTTAACTTTTTTTTAATTTATTTAATTAGCTGCTTGCTTTCTTTCGTCCATAATTTACGCTTGAAATTTAGTATAAATTTACTGAAAATATCATATGCGTTAAAAATTATGAGCCAATCACCAATTTACCTTCCAAACGCGGTCGGTATCTACAGCTAAGGATAAAAGTCTTGAATTCTCAACTTCACGTAGTCTACCTAAATGGTCTTGCTGTGTTGGTGAGCCAACGAGCACCAGACTTGCATCATGCAATTCCTGGTGCTCAGGGTAATTAATCTCCATTCTAAGGGTCATTGGTAACTCCTCTTTGGAGTTTATATAATAAGATTGTGGCCTATCGTCACAGAGACACACATGCAAACTTCTTACTAACCTAAGTAGTGACGTTCTATTTTCCAGTCCTTTAATCCAGCTTTGTATTGCTTGAAGTTGGCATCTTATTTTTAAGCTTTTAGTCTCTCTAGGTCGAACACTTTCCTGTCTTTATTATAACGTGCAAGTTGAAGCCAGAGTCGATGCTCCCTCACTGAGGCAAAAAAGCTATACATAGCTGCTTTTAAGGAGGGATAGACTGCTGATGGCATTTTTGACAAGAAGCTGGAAGGGTTGAACGGAAGACGTTGAAGTGAAAGAGATTCTATTTAATTAATTTTTGGTCAGGTAATAAAACTCCAGCTAAGATTGAAAAGGTATAAGAAAACTGACAATATTCGGCCTTGAAGACGAGAAATATGATAGAAATATAATGATAATAATAGTGATTAAAGAGAAGCTTGGTCTTGCTGTTTGGTTTTACTACAAATAATTTACTGGCAACAAAACATAACAACAATGTAAACAATCACTACAACACTAGACTGACGTAGCCTGGTCTTTTTAGTGGGGCTTCCCTGTCTATGAATTATTAGCTGGGATCTTATTGGTTATTAGCTCTCAATAAAGTGATTTTTTGTAAGCGAGTCCTAACTTGGTTAGAAATGTGTAAGAGTTAACCATTTCAGATTAATCGACAAGGAAATTCATGCTAGCAGACTTTTTCAGGTCGGTAAATACGCAGTAAGCAGACAGACTTACTCACCTGCATTAATAACTTATAACTTCCGATCATCTTCTATGGTCTTATGGGTGTCATCAATTTCTTGTTTTTGTTCCGACTTGACAGCGACATTAAGATTTATTCTCAGCTTTTTACTTTTGAAATCGTAGTTTAAATGGAATGTCTTGCCTGGACCAATTATGTTTTTTTCTCTTGCCCAACAGGAAATACATTAAGAACTTTCGCATTGAATTTAATTGAAAATTCATAACGAAATATAGGAGTTTGGAAATAGAAAAACAAAAGAGAGGATTTATCAAATTTTGATTACTTGAAGAAAGTGAATTAGGACATTTCAAAACATGTGCCATTTATATAAAACGTTAAAGTGTTGAAGAAAATAAAAAGCTGGGCTCTGGTTACCAAGACAACTATTAATTGAAAGTTATTTGGTATTTAGAGGTCGTGAGCGTAGTAGGTAGCTTCAGATTACGTAATAAAATTGAAAAATCGATACATGACTCTTAGCAATTACTATACGTACTTTGCTGAGTATTCCTGCTATAGCACCACTGGCGCGCGGCAAACCTACTATAATGAGAAGTAAACTCATTCAGTTACATCGGCAAACTGACCTTCGGGTCGTCTTACGATAACTATCTTAAATTCATTCTCTGTATTCGGCGATTCAAGTCTAAAAACTTGCCTTTTTTAGTCGATACTTAATCAATTTTGGACTTTAAGGACGCTCGTTCGAAGAGTCAATAGCTTCAAATGTGCAAGAATAACCATTGCTAGGAAGCTAAAATCCGATCACCTTCAGATCAAGCATATTTCACCGTCAAGAACAATATATTTATTGGCGCTCCCAAATTTTGTTATCTCTCGACGCTTCACAATGGCGTCTACAAATAAATCTGTGAACATGCCACCTATGCCCAACAGGGAAGATCTAAACGCGACGTTAGAAAAAGTTCCTAGCCTTCAAAAGTAAATCGAATTAATGAAATTACAGATGGAAATACCTCGAAGCGGGCGTATCAAAGATCATGAGTAACCTTCAAGAAGGAATGGACCTTACCACATATATGGGGATTTACACGTAGGCTGTCATTGAAAATAGTAGAACATCTTGCTAATAATAAAAGCGCCGTTCATAACTTTTGTACATCTCAAAAAGCCGTAAGCCATCCGGGATCAGGATCTATTGGGAGTGCACAGCGGGGAGGTAAGCAAAACAAAAACTTCAACGTAAAAATTCAGAGACTTACTTATAAAGCCCACTTGCTTGGAGAGGACCTATATCAAAATTTAATTAAGTACTTGACTGTGTATCTAATCAACGTCGTAGCTGCATCTAAAGCACATCAAGATGAAGCTCTCCTGATCTTCTATATTCGGGAATGGGATCGATATACAATAGCAGCAAAATATATCAATCATCTTTTTAGGTACTTAAATCGACATTGGGTCAAGCGAGAAATGGATGAGGGCAAAAAAAATATTTATGATGTTTATACACTTCACCTTGTTCAATGGCGTGAAACCCTTTTCAGTGAGTTGCATGAGAAAGTAATGAAAGCAGTGCTTAAGATGGTGGAGAGACAACGTAATGGTGAAACCATTCCACATAGTCAAATCAAGAGTATTGTGGACTCCTTTGTCTCACTCGGCTTAGATGATGCTGACCCAACAAAATCTACTCTTGACGTGTATAGATATAACTTTGAAAGACCTTTCTTACTTGCTACTAAAGAATTTTATCAAGCCGAATCAAAGCAATTTGTTGCTGAGAACAGTATTGTAGAATACATGAAGAAAGCGGAGGCTCGCCTGGACGAAGAGGAAGAAAGAGTTAACATGTATCTACATTCTGATATCATCCTTCCACTTAAAAGAACATGTCATACAGCTCTTATTGCAGATCATTCCGCTCTCCTTCGAGATGAGTTCCAAATACTTCTAGATAATAACCGATATAGCGATATGCAACGAATGTATAATTTGCTTTCTAGAATAACTGATGGCCTCGAGCCACTTCGAGTAAAGTTTGAAGCTCATGTTCGTAAAGCAGGTCTTGCGGCAGTTGCTAAAGTTTGCGAGAATACAGATAAATTAGAGCCAAAGACTTATGTTGATGCTCTCCTTGAAATCCATACTCAATATCAAGGGTTAGTTAAACAGGCTTTCAAAGACGAGCCTGAATTCACAAGATCACTTGACAATGCTTGTAGAGAGTTTGTCAACAGAAATCAAGTGTGTAAATCTGGCTCACACAAGTCACCTGAACTACTTGCTAAATACTCTGATATACTTCTGAAAAAGAGTGCGAGTGGTGGAGAAGAGAGTGATGTAGAAAATTCTCTTACTCAAATTATGACTGTGTTCAAGTACATCGAAGATAAAGATGTTTTTCAGAAGTTTTATTCTCGAATGCTAGCTCGTAGATTGGTACATACCAGCTCGTCATCTGATGATGCCGAAACTAGCATGATTAGCAAATTAAAAGAGGCTTGTGGCTATGAATATACAAATAAACTTCAACGCATGTTTCAAGATATTCAAATTTCAAAAGATTTAAATAGCGGTTTTAAAGACTTTGAGTGTAAGTTAATTGATGGAGATCCAAGGTCGATTGATGCCAGTTATTCGATCCTTGGAACGGGATTTTGGCCGCTGAATCCACCTAATACTGAATTCACTCCACCAGCAGAAATTGCCAAGGCTTACGAACGCTTTCAGACATATTACGGTAAGAAGCACAGTGGGAGAAAACTAACCTGGCTATGGCAACTTTGCAAAGGCGAGGTAAAAGCCAATTATTGCCATAACACCAAGGTCCCATATACATTCCAGGTTTCTACATACCAGATGGCAATACTGTTACTCTTTAACGAAAATGATAAAAATAGTTACGAAGACGTCGTTACTGCTACAAAATTAAAAGCTGAAGTACTTGATCCTGCATTAGCAATTATGGTCAAAGCAAAAGTTCTTAATGTATTTCCTGTTGGGCAAGAGAAAAAAAACATAATTGGTCCAGGCAAGACATTCCATTTAAACTACGATTTCAAAAGTAAAAAGCTGAGAATAAATCTTAATGTCGCTGTCAAGTCGGAACAAAAACAAGAAATTGATGACACCCATAAGACCATAGAGGAAGATCGTAAGTTATTAATGCAGGTGAGTAAGTCCGTCTGCTTGCTGGTATTTACTGACCTGAGAAAGTCTGCTATTGTACGAATTATGAAAGCACGAAAGAAAATGAAACATAGCCAATTAATTAGCGAAACTATAAATCAAATTCGCTCACGTTTTATTCCCAAGATCCCCGAAATAAAAAAATGTATTGATATTCTTTTGGAAAAGGAGTACTTGGAGAGGCTAGAAGATGATGAGATAGGTTACCTTGCGTAAATACTATTTATTAAGGAAATATATCTGACTTGATATATGAGATTCTTTAGAACTCATAAGATCCAGAGTCGATACCTAGCGATGCCTAGATAGCTAACAGCTAAAATCTGGGAAGAATATAGTTCATCGGATGCATTCCTCTTTCTGCAACGAGGCAGGTAGATTTAAGCGCATGCGTCTTCGTTTGACATAGGCAGGGTTAAGCGAGCCATAAGCCATGCATGTACAGTACATTATGTTAATGATCCTTGCAGGGTTGAGCATGGACCATAGACAGCTTTAGTTGTATACTAAAAAAAAGCTTAAGAATTCCAGAAGACAGATCTATAACCACGTGGTGTTCGAACTTTACTCATGTGCTGGCCCAGATTTGCTGTCTTTTTGTTCAGAATAAACAAAAGCTTGATCAATTGATAATATTATCTTGTCGAAGAGTTATCAAAATTATGGACCTTAAAGGTATTGTAGTACTTGATTTTGATAGATAATGATAATAGTATAGAATTGGGAATTAGAAGATAGCTATCAGCTTATATTGATAGTTAAATCGAGCACAAGCCAGTCTATCAATTAGTCAATTCGTGATAAAATTTAATTACAGCCAGGGCAAGCGACAATTGACATGTCCATTTTCGGTACGTTGCACAACTAGACGGACCGACCAACCTTATCTATAGTATCTTCTGACCCGAGCCCGGCCGAGATCATTGACCGATTCTTGCCCCTCCCCGGACATGCTGAACCATTTAAATCTACGCCCGCGCTTACTACGCTCCTTCCGATCATCCCGCAGAACAAGTCATGCATTAATCCACACGTTACCCCAGGATGTTCAGCTATTTGCTCCTCATGAAATCTTGTTGATTCCCCTCATTTTTTTAGGATTTAAACTCAATTCCGACTATTCAAAGAAGTTATTTTATGATTCTCACTTTTCTCAATATTTCAGTTTTTTTCTTTTTCAAGATAAACCAGTGCCTTTAGCCTTGCTATTTCTCTTTCATCCCTCCCACTTACCCTTCCCCCGGTCCTCCTCCGGAAGATTCACACGCATATCTCCTCTTACTAACATATAACGTTTTGAAACGCGGACGATTTGACCTATTTTTAAATATAGCTTGAACAGGCATTACCAGAAGAGTAACAACATCTTTTTTGAATTGTTTCTCATTGAGACCCATCCGGGGTCTAGCAAATCAGCGCGCGCCACCTCACTCTCCAACTTAATCGTTACGCTCTTTTTAAAATCCAAATTTCACGACGTTGGTTGACCCTCAACACCTGCTAAATGTGTAAGAGAGCTTGAAAAATTCCAATTTCTTTTAAATCCATCCAATTATTGTTCAACGACCCCTCGAAAAGCTGATGCCTACAGCTTTTGCGCCAAAAAATAGCTCAAGCACACAAAATCACTTCGCCATTTGCGCTTGCCACAATTTAAAGTAAAGATGGGAGCTTGTATGAGCTCAAGTGCGGAGGAGATGGAACAAAAAAAAAGGAGTCAGATAATAGATAGATCGCTAGAGGTTGACTCGAAGAAATTGCGACGAGAGTGCAAGATTTTACTTCTGGGTATGAGCTACATTGCAATATCTGGTCAATTTACTAATGTTACTTAAGGGTCCGGTGAAAGCGGAAAATCAACTATTGTCAAGCAGATGAAGATCATACATCAAAATGGTTACACTGTTGATGAGCTGGCTCTTTATCGGATGACGGTATATAAGAATTTACTCGACTGTGCCAAGGCAGTTATCGAAGCTATGCAGACTTTTGGAATTCAGCCCAAAAATCCAATCAATGTAGAGTTCTGTAGCTATTTAATGGAATACCAAATTGATCCAGATCCCCATACTCCATTAAGTACAAAAGTTGGTGTTGCAGTCACTTCGCTGTGGGCAGATCCATGTATTGAGCTTTTAATGGAAAGGCAATGTGAATTCTATCTGATGGACTCTGCACCATAGTTCGTTACCCACCAAATCTCGAGTAAATGCAGCCACTGACTTATTAAAGCTTCTTTGAAGAAGCGCATAGAATATCATCGCCTGATTACATACCAGTCGAAGCTGACGTTCTGAGGGCAAGAACGAAAACGACTGGAATCTACGAAACTAGATTTACTATGGGGTCACTTAGTATCCAGTAGGTTTACTCGAAATGCACATGGAAAAAGGCTAATGGTAGCAGCATGTTTGATGTGGGTGGGCAGCGAAGTGAAAGAAAAAAATGGATTCATTGCTTTGAGAATGTTACCTCGATAATCTTTTGTGTGGGCCTGAGTGAGTATGACCAGAATTTACTGGAAGAAAGTAATCAGGTTTGTTTTTTGACCTATTATCATATTTTGCAAACTAACTTTATTAGAACCGAATGATGGAGAGTCTAATTCTTTTCGATTCGGTCGTCAACTCGAGATGGTTTATGCGAACAAGTATTATCTTGTTTTTGAATAAGGTTGACTTATTTAGAGCCAAACTGGCACGATCACCTCTAAGTAATTGGTTTCCCGACTACTCAGGTGGTAATGATATCAACAGAGCATCAAAGTACTTGCTCTGGCGCTTCAACCAGGTCAACCGAGCTCACTTGAATCTCTACCCACAGTGAGTTAGATTCCAACATTTCTAGCTTATTTTCTAACCATTAAAGTTTAACACAAGCTACTGATACATCAAATATTCGATTAGTTTTCGCTGCAGTCAAGGAGACGATTTTACAGAATGCCCTCAAAGACTCTGGCATCCTGTGAGGAGATAAGAAATCATCCGACTGATGTATAAAAATGCCTTGGTTTTTAGGCGCGGCGCAGGCGTTTAGAGGCTTTATGGGTTTTAATGGTTACAATGGTGTTAATGATTCTAATGGATACGGCAAGGAGTTTTTGGAATAGTTGTTTCACAAGGGTTGCATATATCTATATCAATATACATATATGTGAAAATCAACGGGCGTCTGTTGTGCGGAAACGGCTGGCTGTTAGACAATTTTGATTTGTTGTTTCAATTTCTTGGCTGGGTTAGGTATTTGGTGAAACGTGCCCTACGATTTATGAGATCTAACAGGGGCCTTCTAATCAGAGGTGGCTGGTCTCATCTTTAGGGTCAGCGGTCAGCACAAAACAATATAACGAGAGAGACCTATGAAGAAATTTAATTGTAAAATTAGAGAAAATGTAAAAGAAAATGTAAAAGACTACAGAATCGCAAAAAAATAGAAAAAGATGCTTTACAACAATAAAAAATATGATTTCAGGCTAACTCTTTAAAACAGCAGTGTATATCAAGCTGAATGCTACCCCTTCTCCCTACCCACGAGCCCTCTTGAGCCCCGAAACAAAACATAAGCTTATCGAAAGGAGGAGGGTAGTTTTTTTTCTCCTGAGTAGCGTGCGCTTTGTAGGAATCATTGTTATTCATAGGTGATACATTGTATCAATTATCCTGCTCATATTATTTCTGAATGTGTATTTTTTGGAAATCTAGTGCACTAGTCCGCTAGACCATTAGGCTTTAGGTAAAGAAACGAAAAGAAAAAAACGTGGCCTCTCTCCCTCAATCCCGACACTACTAGTTTTGCTGATTAGTTACTTTGTAGGCGCGAATTTGAATTTATGTGGTGAGCCAAAGATATAACAAGATAATTCCCAAAATCTGATAATATTAATTATATTTAATTAGAAACACAAAATAATCTCTCACCATTTACTGCTGCTATCCATACTTCTAAAAGACGGTGAGGCAATTTAAATTTAGCACGAGATCAGATATCCCTGCCATAGCCAATTATCTCCATCTATACTGTAGCTAGACCAATTACAGCCCTGTACCGGAGAACAGGGGTAAGCGTAAGCCTAATTCGCCACTAATACGGTAAATCGACTCTCAGGCTTTGTATATCCAGCCCCTAACCTGTTCCGGCCACACCCTTGTATTTGTACTTCAGCCATTTAGCTTCGAATTTCACTAAACAAATCAATCAAATCCTAGCCATCCCTCATTAATCTAATCATAGTTAGCGTTTATTAAACTTAACCCCACTCAACTTCACGCTTGCCTCCTCACTCTTACCATTTACTGCTGGCTCTCACACTTAGTAAGTTTTTTCTTGGAATGATAGCTGTGTGTTATCCAGGAAACGGAGTAAAAGTAAACACAGCTAGTTCATGCATACATGAGCCTATGGGAAATGAAGATACGTTTCCGATTGCAAAACCATGACAGAAAGCGAAATGGAAACTGTTAACAGATTAGACAGCATCGGAGCAAAGCTTCGGACCATTGTAAGTGCTCTAACAGAAAAAATTTCAACAAATATCTTGGCGACCCGGAACATCCAAAATATTTTAAAAATATAAATGCTGTGTGGCAGACTCAGTTAGAGGCTCTGTTAGACGTGTTGATGAATCATGATACCTGGCATTCTCTAATTCGAGACCAGACTGGTAAGTTGAATGGCTTATTTATCAGGCCGACACCAGTAGCAACAATTATTAGCAAAAATACGGCATACAAGATCCTCCTATAAATGTGCTTATCTACATAAGAAGGGAAAAAAAAATCCAAGTACTTGTAACTTTTTCTTAAAAGGGAGAAAAACAAGTGCACGTGTATTATTACATTGTGAAAAGTTCATTGACGAAAGGAAATAAATCTTTAGTGGTATCGAGCCACGAAAGATGAATATTCTATTCAATACAAAAAAAGGTAGAAAAGCAACTCTACATTTCCTAGATATCACCAGGTGTACAGAAGCATCAAAGGGAGATTAAATATAAATCAAAAGGAATTTATTTAAACTATTAGTGATGTATAAAATTAAGTTTTTAAAAAAACCCCAAAAAATCTGTATATAAATTACAAAGTTTAGATTGTGACATAGCTTTGTATTATAGTTGAACACTTAATGAAATTTTTAAAAAAAGATCCTCCTAATGTTTAGTCGTGTAGGTCAAACAGACATCTGATACCATTATTACATGAAGTAGATGAAACGGTAACTAAGGAGACATCTAAACTTTTCTATTGCTTTTTACGATTCAAAAATGAGGAGTTCCACTCGTGGGCAATGCACGAGATAAGAAAATACTTTGTCAAACATGGTATCAATTGCGACAACCTGGTTTTTGTTACCGATCGTGAATTAGTGTTATTGAATTCCAGTATTTTCTCATTCGAATCCTTTGTTATGCATTTGGCATATAGAAAAAAAATTCTCTAAAATAGCTCATGATTTTGGTCAGAAAATAGTTGGAAAAAAAGAAATCGTGGGTCACTGGCAAGCGCTTCTAATTTCACGTATAGTTGAGGAATGTAATGAACGGCCTGAGCAACCACGTGAAATGGTTCCAGAAAGATTTTTTTTTTTGGCTTCGGTAAGAGGAGAGATTTTTTGTTGCTTCTACTCTCGTCAGATGAGGCATTTAGGTCATTTTTCGATATCGAGGGTTGAAGGAACACATGCAAGTCTTAAAGAATTGGCTTCGAGTTTCTCCAAGTGACATGCTGGAGTTATTTATGTCTGATGCTTGACAGAGGATGTGACGAGCAAAAAAACCCCCCGTATCTAAGTTATCCTCGTGATTTATACTTGTCCTGGGTCTTGTCTTCTGCCTTCGTCTAACCTATTGACATCTGGCGCTAGAATGATATCTTAGATCTCGAGCGCCAACACAACAACCATGTGCTAATACGTTTTCTCCGTCTATAGTTTACCCAGTAGTCGCAATGTTAAGGCATATTAGGAGAACACATCAGTACTCAAAATTAATTAATGACTTCGATCTGACTAGTCTCTCCCCTATCAGCTGCAAGTCCGAAATCCAGTGATAGCTCCCACGCGTGGTAGGCCCACGTTTCACGCGTCGTAATCCCTCATCCTTCGAATTGGTTGAGCAGAGACGGAGCTGTAGTATACACAATAACAGTGGCCACAATTCCTAGACATATCCTCAAAGAAATATAGCTACATTTTGTCAACTCTGAGCAGCATGAATTGAAGGAATTACCAGCGAAGCGTTCGTCTTTCACAGCCTAGCTCTTTTTCTTGGAAGCAGCCACTCTGTGCGAAGCTGGTAGAATGTTTCGGCGGGCGATAATCTGTAAGCTGTAAATTGGCGCTCTACATCACTTCAGATAAGTTTTAAATTTACGCCTATTTCTCTTTTTTCATGGACAAAAGACAAGAGACTTACCTCAGGTAACCTCCAATAGATGATGCACTTCAATGAGAGCAAAATGAATTTTCTTGGTAATGAAAATTATAAACCCACTCTAGATTCCACTCATATCGTTAGTATCATGGCCTGTGAAAAGCTTCTTGAGCACTGAGGAGCAAGCCAAAGTCTAGTTTACATTTACTTCTACATACAAAATTTGATTTAATCAACTACCTCTTCTCCGAGGCTCGGATTTAATTGATTCGTTTAGTGAGGTTGGAAGCTGATTGGCTGAGATAGGGCTACTACAGTCGGTGCATAGATTGTGAACAGTAAGGGTAGAGCCTCGCTTCAGGGATCATATCCCTACTAGTCTTTGTGCTAGTTGATCTATAAAATCTTGGCCTGAAATATCGGGCAGTTTTCAACATAACATTTATCTTTTATGTTTCCCCTATTAGGGGTATTACTGTTGTTCATGACTCGCCAAAAGATTGGTTCGGTTGGCTTTTTATCAGAAAAGGTCCCTGTCGACGACATGATCTGTGGCAGTATGTTGATCCAGAGAAAAACGAAGACGATCTTGCGAAATTATCAGAGCCCGTAGAGCCTGAGATTACATCATACAAATCAAATGCGAATTCTCTTGCACAACTCGAAAAAAATGATCGTGAATCCTTTCGGTGGGATTATGATCGATATGAACGAAGATTAGCAGAACATAAAAGGAAGGTTCAAGCATTGGCTGATTTCAATTTAGAAATCAGTAAAACTATCTCTAAAAAGCGACTCTACTTGATTCAAGACTGTGAAACTCCTCATCAACGTTTGGTGATACTTAAAAAACATCTTGCACCAGATGCAGCTACAAGAAGACATGAAATCACCGAAAATTATAATTCTCTAAAAGTTGCTCCAAGTAGTGTTACAAAAATATTTCAGTGTCTTGCAGAATGGACGCGAATAGTATCAATGGGGAAGGCCATAAAGCTACCAGAGACAGAAGGTATGAAACCGCAAGAAGACTTTCTTGTTGCGTGTAGAGGAATAGATTCAGAATGTGCCACAACATGACTTCGTGACGTTTATCGTAGTGAAAATATGGGCACAACTAATTTACTACCTACACTAGATGATTATGTTGCAGAATTCACTGCATTTTTACGTCGTAATAAGCCTATTTCATCCAGTGTCAATGTTGCCGCTGCTGACTTCCAAGTCGCAAATCCTGTTTCTTCAGACCATGATTCTTCAAAAAATAGAAAGGGTAAATCAATCCCCTTATGTATTTGTGGCATGAAACATTGGTATGCGGACTGCTTCATTTTAAACAGTGATCATCCGAAGCGTCCTTTCGACTTTAAGCCACCTGGTGATGCACTAAAGAGAGTAATTGAGGCACGCAAAGACCCCAAAATTGAAGAACGTGTAGTTAAAGCGCTGAATCAGTGGACAAAGCGTCAACAGAAATGTAAACCTCTTCAACTTGACGATGGTTCTCCTCCGACTAATTTTGATACTTACGCGGCTAA
>PEDP01001134.1:0-13627 GCA_002918395.1 Erysiphe pulchra | reverse complement strand
AACCTTACATTTCAGTAAATAGCGGGCGTGAACGAGTAGGGCATGCCTGAGGCCATGATCCCGACCGGCTCCGCCGGTCCTGTACCCAAAGTGGACATTATGGCTTAGGCCTAGGACTTTAAATAGAATAAATAAAAAAATAAATAAAGCCTCAAGATTCCTGGGCAATATTAGGTCACGTGATTTGCGTTATTAGGTAGGTACACTTAGACCTTGAACTTTGGGTTTTTTCAAAATTGCGTGAGAGAGATTTGAAAAAAAATTAAGCAATCCATGTGAGGATCTGTAATCAAAAACTATACCAAAATCTACAGATTTCGCGAGTTCACCAGCAGACTCGCAGTCCTATATCACTATCAACCTTTCTTCTTTTTCCTTTTTTTTTTGATAAAGAAAAGTATCGTATTTAATTTCACATCACTAAGTTAATTTTTTAGCCGATAAAAAAGTTGGAAAATGGTATTTTTGGGCCTATATATCATATATCTAATGATGCAAGTTTAAAAAATCTTTTTACTTTCTCTATCTCGTCACAACTCCATCGAAACCACTTTTCCGATAAGAAAATTCTGTAAAACTTAGATTTGATACTTTATTATTTAGTAAAATTTCGAAATATAAACTAATACTAATTGATTGTATTGTTAGGCTTCAAAGATAATAATGATAGAATTTTGGTGTTTTTAGCGGGATTCTTGTTGATTCAGCTTCGCGGGGAACTCTTAACTTTTTTGCAAATTTCTCTCGCACAAATTTACCAAAAACCAAATTTATAGGTCTGACCATACTTAATGGTTGTCAATCGTTTATATCATTGAACGTCATCATTACATCCCATATTTATTTTTCATAACGCAGCCAGATTATTCTCTAATACTCTTATCCATTCTTTCATAACACATACATTTGAATTCATAGTTGTTTCTGCCTCACTCATAGTTTTTTCCATTTTTGATAATCCCTCTTGCCAATCCCTTATGTCATCAGCTATTTTAACTTGTTCTCTATCAATCTGGTCTAACGTAGATTTTGTTGTAGCCGCTGCCGCATGAATAGCCCTCAACGAATGCAATCTGTCAAGTAATGATGGTAGAATAGGTCTCAACTTTTCTATTACTGGTAGTGCTCCATATAAAGCATTTACTTTCATCACTAGTTCGGAATCTTCTTCATTCTTAGAAGAAATCTCTTCCCCAGTGTTCAATACTTTCTGAGTAACATTTGCTGCTTTTTGTGCATTCTCTAACTTCTCGGCTTCTTGAGTAAGTTGTCGGATTTGTCGACTCATAGTGTCTAGTGAAGAGGGTGTAGAATTGGAAAGCACTGATACCTGTTTTTGTATTTTTTCCAATGACGGTATAACTGCTTTTCGAGATCTATTATCAATTAGAGACGACTCTTCGATTGTGTTGACCCCTAAAACTTTTTCAAGCAAGGCCAACCTGCTATCAAAGTTCGCAGCTTTAGCAAGGGCATGGCTTTGCTGGTATACTGGTGCATAAGTTACGGTGTATGTTGCTGGCTCCTCGACACTCTGAGGTTGTTGCGATGGTCCATTAATTCTGATACCCGATCCTAAGTCTTTCGTCAACTTACCGTTGTAACCTTGATTAGCTGTTGATTGTAAGCTAGAGATCTCGTCCAAAGCTTTGCACAATGCAGTAACATCTGCGTCCAAATCCATAGCCCCGCTTTGATTAATAACTTTTTTTCCCGCCTGTATTTTACTAAATTCCTTGAGATCTTCTACTTCTCGTTTCAACCGGGCAAGTTTTCTTCCAAAACTTTCAGTTTCTTCATCACTAGATTCCTCGAATTGAAGAGTATCAGTTTCCTTTCTCTTAAGACGACGGCTGGATGCTTTGTAAGATTTGCGTTTTGCTGTTAATCGGTCTGAAAAGTCGACATTTTCAGCATCTATAATCGCAGGAGCAAAATGTAGTCGAGCTTCATTAAGAGAAAGTCGTGATCTTGAGATTCCAGAACTATTAATATCCGTGAAGTCATGTTCTTTGTATGAAGCATTGGAATCTGAACGAGCGCGTCCCTTAAGATAGGTTAGCTTGATGAATCATCAATGCATGTTTACTCCCTACTACAGTAGTGGAGTTATCATCTGTTAATTCAGGTGTCTCGTAAACGTCTGGAGCAGAATCCTAGGTCTGGTTAGAATTTGAAGTTTAAATCTTCTCTCATCTCATACCAAGTAAGGCAAATTAGCATATTTCCTGTTCAGTTGAAGTGCCATACTACCCACAAATAGATTACGACGGCTGACGCAAGTTGTGTTCGGGTCGCTTACTAGGGCCCTGAAGAATTGGTATGGTAAATTTTCTTTGGCAGTTATAAGCCACATTCGATCCAGATTAGCAGAGTGACGGTATTTAGAGACATGTAATACTTAAAATATAATTAAAAAATCATCGTGGTGATGAGTACGTTCTGACATGAATTACAACATTATTTGGATTTAATTTATAAAATGCGTTGCATCCACTACACTTTACATCATATGGCTGAATTTGGAAAGCAAGCTTACTATTGAAGGATAAATGATACCACTAAAGCTAGCAAAATGCCCCCGACGGCATTTCAAAATATCAAGCATGGCCGTACTAAGCGTCAGTGGTCTAAACCGTTGGAGGATACTGAGGAGGATGTTATGCGGCCCCCAAGTTGCTCAAGCTCTTCAGATGAGAGTCCCGGAGATATTCAACCTAGTGTATTCAACCACAACCCCAAAAAAAATCAAACAATATATGGCAGTCTAAGGTCAACGGAAAGGCGCTGGTGACAAGCTCACAAGCTAGTAGCTCATACGGTGGTGTGAACAGTTACCGATTAAGACGGAAACTCGACATTTCATCTCAAGTTTATGATTCGGGGATCTCAAAAACTAGTGATGATCCAGAACTCCCAGAATTGCCAAGGCAGTCCTTCAATAATACCATTGAAAAGAGAATTCCAGAGAAGAAGACTTACAGGGCCGTCTATGGGAAAATGAGCCAATCAAGCTCTCAAAGTACAGCGTATTCTCAACCTAATTCCTCTCAGACGTCTCGTTGTAAGTTTTAAAAGATTTTTCGACATTCTTTCGTGGAAAGAAATACTATTAATGCTGACGATTAGAAATTCTAGCCTCCCCGAAGAAAAAACTCAAATTCATTAAATTGCCTAGTAGTGATTCAGATGATTCAGAAGATCAGATCTATGAAACCTTCAAGCCTCCAGATAGTGAATTCAAAATTTCTAGTTTCGATTCGGATGAATCCGAGGACGAGACCACAATGGCTTTTAAACCCCCAAGTGATGAATTTCTTAATTCCTCGTCTCTTGGTAATTTAGAGTCAAAATCTCCTACAAAAATCATTAAAACGCCAGCCTACAGCAGCTACAACTCTATTCCAGTCTCAAAGCGTAAACTTATCAGTAGTCCAACTGCTACTATCTTAAAAAATGATAGTTCTCTCCCAAAATTTAAAATATTCAAGACATATCACGAAACGCCACCATCATCGCTTAGCGATCCTTGCAGCTCCTTCGGACAAAAATCGGTGAAAGAATCAAGTGACGAAAATGGAAAAGTATTTTTTAAGGAATACACCGATCTTGATCTCGAAAATGAATTTTCGTCATCAGCTGACGGGATTTTATTGAGCCTCAGTAAAGAGAATTCGAATTCTCAAACAGACAGGCTTCCTATGATGTCGCGCTGTCCCATGTGTTACGAGCCAGTGAGCCCCAACGATCTTCGTACTCAAGGTTATATGAATACTCGACGACAGGAACAGTTCTGTCTCGAACATCGTAAGAAATCGGCCAGAAAACGGTGGGAAATAAACCAGTATCCTCATATCGACTGGGATAGCTTAGATGCTCGCATCTCTAAACATCATAAGTTCCTTCAGAAATTGATTAACGGTAAAGAATCATATTATCGTAGTCTCTTGCAGGACAAGATAGACCAGGGCAAAGATCGGAACCTCCGCACAACGACGACTAATTTAATTCCAGGTTACTACGGTCCACGTGGTCTTCGAACTATATCAGAAAATCTTTTCCGCAAGTTCACTCCGCTTCTAAAAAAGCGTATTGTCCAAGATCGCCTTATAGCAGCTAGAGGCTACACTCCTTATGTTCAATCAGTTCTTGTCCCAGAAGTTGCTACTCTTCTTATTCAAGAAGACATGCAAATCACTTTATCAGAAGCCCGAGATGTCATGACTGAAAGCGCTGTAATTGGCGAACTATTGCATGAGGAATTACGAGAAGATTTGATATCGCCTACTCATCTTAAACAATCGAGTCTCAAAGAGAATTGAGACTTTTAGTGGAGCATTATTAAACTAATATCGAATCCATAGCGTCCTCGTGGCTTGAGCTAATTGCTTTGAACTTCGAGAACCCTAATTGGTCACTTTATATCTAAAATTAATGAAAGTTGCTAATACTTCAACATGCAATAGAAGCGAAATATTTTAATATGTCCCTCTAGTTTTATCTAGATCAATGGTAAAGCAACCTTGTCATTGAAGGCATTTTACTAAGTTCAATTTTTATTGTTCATTTTTCGACTATTCAATAATATTATCTCTACAATTTATTCACAAAATTTTATAACTCTTTAATCAACCTCAAAGCTATTCATTGCTGCCGAAATCCTACTACAACATAGCTCTGATAAGAGTTTTATGATGCTCTCAACTTAGCGTCTCCTCCACAAATTTCTTCCGAACCTCCAAATAGCTCAAACCAGATTTTTAGACTTGGTTTTGAGTAAATTCAATCCCTAAATATTTGTTGCTATTGTTCAATAATGTTTTTTTTAAAAAAAGGAGTAACGACAAAATCAATACATAATTATAGGTAGGTACTCATATTTTGTATAATACCTACATAGCACTAAGACGGAATTCAAACCCCTTTTTACCTAGTAATAGTATATCACAAGAGAAGAAAAGGTTTTCACAACTGTGATATACTAAAAAAATCATTCTTTTTAACAAAAAATAGCCCTAATGATCCACACAGGTTTTCCTATCTCGTCTAATGAACGAATTTATTTTGATTTATTAATAAATTTTAGAATTTCGGCTCAGGAATCAATCAAGAGTATCATCTCTGAGTGAAAAAAGCTCTTGAAGGACATTAGCCGTTTTACAGCCCAAAGCATTGTGATACATGGTATTCGTTATGAATTGCTTTTGGTTTCTGACATTTTTAATTGTTTTTTGTGCCAACTCAAAGTCCACATACATGTCATCTATGAATGTTGCAGCGTACAAAGGAACTTTGTTCTGGCTTAATTGGGATTGATCATACAGCTGTGGCCAACTTTCAAAAAGTGCAATTTTTTCTGCTACTGGAAATAAATCTCGGAGTTCGGGTGATACTTCAAATAAAAATGGATATATCATCTCTCCCGCAAAGAAAAGTGCTGATCTTTAGCAGAACTTGTGACTGAATATTCAGAAAGCCACTGAAACTCTCTGAAATTCTTTCCTACTCTTTCTGCTGCCCAATTGCTCGATATCTTTTCGCAGTAGATAGCTTCATGTAGTAATGCATATAATACATTATTTTCAAAGCTTAGAGCGTTCTCCAGAGCCCCAAGTGTTCTATAGGAAATAAGAATTTTAGATTTGAAAGTTAAGGGACCATACTAACGGTCGAGTAATGAACTTGAATTGAGCCAAGTCTGTTTTCATTCGAAGAATTAGTTCATGGACCGAGTCTAAACCTCCATGAAATCCAAATGCTCGACCTAGAGTTAGAAATAGTTGTACAGTCAATGCAATGCCTGATGGTAAAGTAATGTTTGCTTTACTATTAATATGCTGAGATAAGGAGTGAACGGTTTCAACATCTTCGGGAAACTTTTGATAATATGCCTACCACACAATTTAGAAAAAAAACACATATTTAATTGGTCTTTTGAATTACTGGGATACCTTATTTCGTTCAATTACTTTCGCATATGTTGATTTGTAAACTTGATCTGGAGATTGGCCGATGGGAGGAATTCCACCAGTTGTAAAAGCTTCACATAGACCTTCCGGATACAAAGAAAGATATCTGAATACTTGTGTGAGAGATGATTCTTTTCAATTGATGATTTGAATAACAAAATGCCTACGTAAAAACACAAAAACCTCCAAAAGATTGACCCAGAATAGACCATTTCTTGAGCTCCTCAGGGTAATCTGTTGTAATAATTTTCCGAATAGCTTCACAATCTCTCACGATATTATCAGCTCGGAAGCATTTAAGATACTCAAATTGTTTCTGAACATTGCCTCGAAGGGTTAAACTCTGAGCACTTATTGGACTACTTAAGCCTGTGCCTCTTTGATCAAGATACAGTATTTGATAGCCTTTATCCAGAATCGTGTTTGTTAAGGTCAGGTTTTGGGGAGGTGAGCAACCAAAGCCAGGTCCTCCCTGCAAATATACAAGCCATGGCTTCTGAGAGCTCTTTTTGATCTCTTGATCTGTAGGAAGTCGAGCCGAATGCTCGTACTTACTTACAGAACGCGCAAATAGCTGAAGAGAGCCAAAGCCTGTATTTGAATAATCTATCGGAACTTCAAACAATAATTCGGAGATACTCAATTTTCCTTAACTGATTATTAGCGGTAATAGTAATCTATATACTATGATAAAAATCTACACTTGTCTTAGGACCCGAGTCATGGATCCTACATCTAATAGCCACAAGCTCACTCACCAGGAATTAGGCGAGTTCTGGTTTCAAGAAGTTTGGCGAAGTTCATCGTAAGCTCTTGAGTAATTCACGATTATCCGATTATTGCGAAGTTATTATGGGAGTAAAGTTATTACTGTGAATACGTTAACTGTACAAGCAAGTATTACCCCTATTTATGTATCGCTTACCTGAAATAGGATACAGCTTCGGACCGGCTTCTTTTACCGTATTAATTCGAAAGCTAATCCCTTAGCGGTAGAGATTATCCCTTACTAGTCCCTATTAAACTACATTACAATTGGTTCTATCTCTTTGCTTTCTATCTAGTAGTGTGCAGCAAAGGTAAAGAACCAATTGGAAGGTAGTATATAGGGACTAGCAGGGGAGAATATCTACATGTCTACCGCAATAAACACGGTATTTCCCTCGCTACTACCGTCACAACTCTCCCCCTTGTTGTGGTAGGCGACGTCATTATCTGTTCAGCCTCGCGAGACTTAGATAATTCACCAACGACTTTTGAAAGGTCACTTACTATTCGGTATCCCAACTTTCCACTAGAATCCTACAACTACAAAGATCTTTCTTATGCATGGATTATCTATCAAGTCTAAGTTTTCAGTCTTTCTAATAGAATTTTATGTCACGTTAGTTCCAACTATTCATATAGTTTCTTTGATATTTGTTGAGTTACTGAGACGCAACACCAAGAGAACATTTTGGCATCAAGAAATTGAAAGTGTTAATACTAAAAAGAACTAATTTATCTAAAATAATCTCCAAACTTTGTGGACTTTGCATTTGTGGCCGGTCTTTCACGCGAAGAAGCACTCTCTATAACGTTACTTCCTCTTTTCGAAAGTCTGAAAAATTCCGAAACTCATAATTAAAAGGAAATTTAAACTATTGATGTGGTTGGAAATTTTTAGTATTTGGAACCATTGACAAATGTTGTTAAGATGATGGGAAACTATGTTCTGCTGTTTTGTTGTGATCTGCAGTCGATCCTAATACCAAGCTAGTGGTAAATAATAGAGAGCACAGACTGGATACAACTATCGATAGTAGGTTCTTAGTGAAACATCTAGAATACGGCAGAATAATCAATGTATAATTAAAGACACCAAAAGAATATTCTGGAGATCTGATATGAGTAGTGTCACCGATATAGTTCATGTATATAACATAGATATTCTCCCATTGTAAAAGCACAAGTCATTAGAATATAATAGATACATCAATATAATATATACATCATTATCCTACTATATCTTCTTCTTCATCTAAACAATCTAAAGCTCACATTAGCCAGCAAAAGGTAGTTATACTCTTTCTCATAACCTTGTATTTAAATCATGTTTGGAGCTTTGTTAAGTTTGGGGCTGTTTACAGGGGATTAGTATAAAGCTGCCAGCACTTCTACTCAAAGAGCTTTCGGAATTGAGGAACCTTACAATTTGGATAGGTAGATTTGGAGAAATTAGAGAAAGTGAGAATACTGAAGTTTTCGGGATCTTTTTAAAATTCTTTTTGACTAATGTCGATGGAACACTCATGGTTACAAAAATTAATCTCCAGGAATAAGTCTGTTTGAAAGAATATCTGTTCGATCGAGCCATAAGTGGTTGACTAATTTAATCTAATGATACCCTCCATAAATCTCTATAAAGTTGGCGCTTTATCCTACACGATGATTGTAGGCGTATATATATCATCTAAGTGATCAAGCAAAAAAACCAAGTCAATCGGCTATACTAGAATAGGTTTTGCAAACACAATTGTTACTAGAAATATTGGTGGGCATGGTCCGTATGTTTTAACAACCCACAGCGTTCAAGTATTCCCGTACGCTAGATGTTATTAGCAAATAATCGAGATCATATGCTCGAATTTTCTAATTACACCAAACCCCCTTCTTATGCTAAAGAGTTCTAATGGCTCAGAAAATGTGATCGAATGACGAGCATAACATAAAGGTACAATTGGGGCAAGAAGACTACGGACCAGGCGTTGAGAAATGTTAGATCTAGACCGTTTGGCTTATACAAGCCAAAATTACGCTCTAAAAATGCTTTTTAAGTATGCAGATACATCTAGAGCTCAAGATAGTCTTACTAATTTTTATATGTTTTGAATAAATTCATGTATTATCGATCTTAAACTCTGGTCATACATATTTATTACAATTGAAACACAACAAACGTTACTAGCAAGTAAAAACACTTTAAACAAAACGTATGTATTAACATAAAATGGCCATTTCCAGCAAAGCTTCCTTGGCTTAAATGAAGCTATACAGAATCTGAGGCGAACGGAATCAATAATTAGCAGCTAAGGAAGAAATGTGATCATTTGCCAGGAGGCCGTGAGAGTCAACCGTTGCCGAAAAATCGTGGCTATCATGTCGCAAATAAACGCTCCATAAGTACGAGCCACGTTCCTACATCCACTATCGTTAATAAAGCCTTGTGTTGCTTTCATTGTTTAGGATCCTATCACTTGTATAGGTGACCTACCTGCCATTAATTGACATGAGTAGAGCCACCAACCAGTAATTCATATCCAGTTGTAGATTTAATGATCAATTCTTTTGATCTGCCTCTTTTCACAAATAAATCTCATTTCTAGCATCAAGAACTTAGTTATACTTTCTATTTAGAGATCTTTACTACACGAAATCAAGAATGTACTTCACATCTCTTTTACTTAAACATGTAATTAAAAACTCCATAAATTTGATTTCGGTCTCCAATTTTTGAAAGCTATAAGCATCATCGTATAGCAACTTTTTTCTTAGCTACTCAAACGCGTATCATGCTAAAATTTGACATTAAAGTCATAATAGACATAGTAACGTTACAAAGTTGAATGCTATCGTTAAATTTATATGGACGGAAGAGTAAGAGATATGTATGATTTAGCTAGCTGTCAGGAAACGTAGTTTATTCGAGTCGGGGGATGGACAGTGTACGATATTTTGCCCGGAACCATAAATGATGTATGAGCGAGAAATGAATAGTCGAGAAGTGGCTAAAAAATCTAGCTGAATTCGATTTAGATTTTTGTAACCAAGAAGTTGAAAGTCTAAGATAACTTTTCCTAATAACTTTGGTCACCCTAATTTTAGTTGGAATCGTCTACATTTTTTTCATTCGATATATTTTTCTCAGATAGTTTGTCTTTTTCCCCTGGGCTAGTTGGCTGTAAAATGTCTTTCAATTCATTCGTCATTAAGTTAGTTTTCTGACAACTAGCCAACAATCATCGATTTTGGTTTCCAAGCAGGTCAGTTTAGTCTCAAGCATTTTGGCCGTCTTTTCGCCCCTGTTTTTTTTTTCTCGTTAAAACTTAACTCATTATATGATGTTGTTATTTCAAGTAAGATCAAATAATAGAGGTAGAATTTCCCAGGCTTTTAACTGATAAAATCGATACATTTGAATAAGAGCTTCAGTTCAAGGGAAATGAGCCTTTAATTTAAAAAAGTAGAACATGACTGTTCTTATCTTGACTTACTCCTCTAGTTGTGCCACGATCTGTAGTGTAAAAGATGAGCTTAAGTTAGCACAACAAATTTTACAACTAAACCAAATTCAAGAAAATGCAATTATGTAACAAGGTTATTTTACATACAGAATGTTTGAAATTATCATACCTTAGCTATTTCCTTATCGTCAGACATTTCAACAAACGGCTTTGATTTGGTTTGTACGATTTTTCTTTTTGAGCTTAAAATTTACAACTATCTTTGATGACAGAAATTAATTAGATTGATGGTATGTATTTGTCAGGGAAAATTTGTGTAAATCAATTCGAGGTTATCACACCATGACGTAACAAAAAGACTTCGTCACAATTCGATGTGAATCTTTCGCAATCCGTCTGACTGGAGAGGGGCAATAATTCAGATTATGTTTCTTTTCTCACAATAACAAGCTCTTTTTTTTTAATTTCGATTGTGATATGTAACATTCACACGCCTTACTAAATTTGTTCTGCTAGTTATTTTTCAAGTACTATTGAACTCTAAAATTTCCAAAATAATAAGATAACAATTTCTAATATCACTGTAGCAACTTTAGCGAATAGCGAAATCATGAACTATCCGCTTTGAATGACAATGACACAATATGACAACTACAACCATAGTTTATTAATTGTCTATTTTTTAAAAAAGCTCGGTAGATTCTATATTCTTTTTAAAAAATGGATCGGTAGTTTTACAATTATTCATGTCTACTTGTGCGAATAATTCAAATTCTCAGGGAAACATATCGCCCCGAGGAATCATGATGCTCTTTTTTTAGTTAAAAAAAAACTATGTCAATGTATCAAAATCATAAGATAATGATTTATATCTTTTTTATGTTTTTAAGGAAATTTGCATACTAACTTTGTAGCTTAGAGGTTGTGCCACTGTGTACTTCTCGATCCTACCTATCTGGTAAAATCTTACTGAAATCAAACGTGTCAAATTCACGATGAACTATACCTCGTTCGGTAACAATAGCATCAATTAATGAGCAAGGCGTGACATCGAAAGCAGGATTCCAAACATTCGCACGTTGATCTGCCGTTGCGATGCGCACTACCTGAGAGGTATCAACTTTCCCATCTTTATCAATCACCGGACCTGAAACCTGGGTTAATTCATTAGATTTACGTTCTTCTATTTTTATACTGGCACCGGTCTCTGTATGTAAATCAATTGACGTAGTTGGAGCAGCAACGACAAACTTGATGCCATGATATTTAGCGAGAACAGCAAGAGAATAAGTTCCAATCTTGTTGGCCGTATCACCATTGCGAGCCACTCGATCAGCCCCAACTAATACGGCAGCTATATTCTCTTCAAACTTTTTTTGTGCAAAAAGCGCCCCCACCATTGAATCTGTAATCAATGTTGAAGGAATAGACTCATGAACCAGCTCAAATGCCGTAAGACGTGACCCTTGATTGTATGGACGTGTTTCCGTAAAGAATGCATGTTTAAGGTAATTCATCTGGTTAAGTGAACGGATAATACCAAGAGCCGTGCCATGTCCAGATGTAGCCAATGAGCTAAGATATTATATCAGTGGATGAAAATAAAATAGGGTATCAGACTAATATAGTACCCAGTGTTACAGTGTGTAAGTACACTAAGCCTTCGATCTATCCCAGCCTCTGTACCAAGAAGAACAGATGAATCTTTTTCATTAATAGGCGGTGTGTGGATAGGTAACAGCTGTTCCTTTAGATATTCAACACCATATCTTCCAATAGCTAGATTTGTCAAGAGATCGTCATCCAAAATTTTCTCCGCCCTTTCGATATATATCCTTCTGATCTCATTACAGGCATCCAGAGAATTAGAGGTACATTTGAGCGAGGCCAGATGAGATACTTCTTTAAGAGTTTTTATGGCATTGGATAGATCGACTGCAGTTGGTCGTGATTCCAATAGATAATTCAAACGAGCATTTATGTAAGTAGTGAGTTCCTCTTTAGTTTCAGAGCCTATAAAAAGTAAGTATCTCAAAATTACTGGAAGCCAAACATTTATCCCCCCTTTTCTGTTTTCATCACAGCACCAATAAACTTACCATCTCTCTTTTGCTCTAGCTCGACAGCTAGCGAAAGGACGGCAACAAGAGCGATGGCCGGTGCACCTAATCTAACATTTCAGCCATTTAATTTGAAGTTCTTCTTCGATGGATGAATAAATCAATTAAAAAAATTAGCGATGTTGTGTTCATATATTTTCATACCTCTCACTCGCATAGAAACAATACTTTTAAAGGCGTCTTCGCATGTCAGGATATTGTCATAAATTAATTCATGTGGTAGTCGTAATTGATCTAATACTTCAAGCTTGTTTCTGTTATATACAATGGCTTGAAGAGCATCCATCTAATTACTTTTTTTAGCCATTCATCAATTATCTCTCCTTTTCTCCTCTTCCACAGAGAAAAAAGTACATTGCGTGCAAAATTGAAAATTGAGTCAGTGAGAGTGACTCACAATAAGTGATTTTTTATAACGATTTAAATTCTTCTTTTTTCTTCTCCCTCCCCTCTAGCTTTAAACATAGAGGAATAAGTTAGTAGGTGTTTAGAGATCAAAAGATACTCGCTTCCTCTCCCCTCCTTTTCACATTGGTGCACCCACTATAACTACATAGTAGAGTTTTCCAAAAACAAACAGCACAAAACCTGCATTAGATTAAAAGTTTTAAAGCGTTTAACTGGCGCAAAGTAGAATTCAGTGCCAATTAGCTGATTGGATTTTGCTGCATCTATGATACATCGAAAAATGATTATTGCGACATCAGCCCCTAAAGTGATCTAGTGATTTATAAGTAGCTTGCATAAAGCATAACTGATAATATCAAAAAGTGACCGAGAATCGTATCATAGCGACTCAAAACAGCAACAACAACGTGGGTGTCATATTTTATTATCAGCTGTGCTCTATTCACAATTCTTAACAAGACACCCATCCGAGAAAGGAGGTTTTTAAGCTCTTTTTTTTTTAATTATCTACGGAGGTGTAAGAAATCTACAATTTTATTAGGGATAGAATTAATCATTTGTGTCATCTTCAACGTTGAAGTTACCTCCCATTTCTTCTTTCTCCTTTGGCCGATACAATATAACCAAATATAGGTGGAGAAAAAGTTATAAAGTTAATCGTCAAGTAGTGTATCAGTGAGTTACAACTATCTACTTCCTTCCCCTATTCCCTAATATATATATACCTTAGCATAAGGCTTACTAGACACCTAACTTCTAAGGCCCTTTTCTACTCCCTTTCTTTATAAATTGTTTGCCCTCAAACATCAATGGAGCTACCCTTACTAATACCAACATTTAGAACTACATCTCTAGAGTTATCTATATGTTAATAATATAAAAAAATCATAAACATTCACTTAAATAG
>PEDP01001133.1:0-13638 GCA_002918395.1 Erysiphe pulchra | reverse complement strand
AATTGAAATATAAGAGAAGTAGATTGGTTTTACTGTCGTAGTCTTGAAAGAAAGAGTCGGCCTTGCAAGTAAATATAAAGCACCCCTCTAGAGCTAAGACTGAAAAGATTAACTAAACTTTACCAACAATAGGTTGTAATCCTTTTGCTGTGGACGTAAAGGTGCAATAGCTAGTGATTCTACGTAAAATTGTGAGGAACAGAGGCACGATTGTAGATTGATTTAATCCCTGCGTAGGTCACCAGAAAAGGTCCTGCGAAGACGTACTTAGATATATCAAGTTGATAAGAAAGGAGATCTATTGTTGTTGTTATTCTAGCTAACATGCGACATGTCTATCTAAGTACAGAAGCACGCTAAAAATAAGCGACCTTTTCTCCCGGCATTCAGATAGGAGAACTTTAAGTTTTATATATCCACTTTTATCCGTACCAAAACCCATTCTAATCCCTATACCCAACCTGAATCCACGTGGTTGTTTTAGAAGTATTGAAGAGAATGGCAGTATTATACCAATGTGAATCAAGGATCGGTAAAGACGTGAACTGTAGAAAGAGGTTCACTCTTGTATTATCAAGTTTGCTCTTTGGTATTATTTGTTTGTTTTACTAGTAAGGAGAATAGGAAATTTAATCCATAATTACGATAGTTTGAATTTAAGTCTATTCAGAACAAAGCAAAAAAAGATCAAGCAACACTCAATGAATAGTTTAAATCCATTCTTATTGGCTTAAACTAAAGCATTGTATATATTTTTGGATAGTATATCTATACGTTTGGGGTTGAGAAATCCTTGTAAGCTGTTCATTAGGTTAAGTGGATGTAAATGTATTTATATTGCACGTGAATATAATCATGTTGCTTTCTACATTTTCAGAAAAAGGATTAAAAAAAAATCTTGAGATATGTAATATCGTCGATACATAACTATTCATCATATATACTTTACATGTACAGTGAGATAAGCCTATATCGGCAATTCCTTATTTCCTAAATGCCCATTTTTTGGAATATAATTACAAGTTGATTCGCGTAGGCTGTTAAATTTTTGACTTTGTTAAGTAAAAATCCAATAGTACAATGGGATTATTCTAAGCCTATGGGACGGATCGTTTTCGATATGGCATTGTCTCAATAGGAAAGTATCAGATTTTTATATCACCACTCAATCCATACGCTTAGTGTCTGTTTGAAACGCTAAACAAGTAAAATTGATGGGAAACTTCTGTCGTTCAGAATTGAAGAAGATATCTTCAAAATGCCTGTAATTGTTCCTTTGTTGCAAGTTTATGTTGTGAATTGATACTTCAAATCAAATCTCGTCGAACAAATTCACTATGTAATGTCTTTCCAATGAGGGCAGGGCTTTTCTCTACTATTACTCCAGCCGCCTCAAGGGTTGAGATTTTAGAATCAGCCCCTCCTTTGCCTCCACTGACAATAGCACCTGTATATTTTAGCTAATAATAACTTAAGAAGAATAGAAAAATTACCTGCGTGGCCCATTCTACGTCCAGGTGGCGCGGAAATACCTGCAATAAAGCTTACGACTGGCTTATTTGCAGTATTGTATTCTTTCAGAAACTCAGCAGCATCTTCCTCAGCAGATCCTCCTATCTCGCCTATCATAATAATACCATCTGTTTCTTCATCTTCTAGAAAAATTTTGAGGCAGTCAATAAAATTGGTGCCCGAGAAGGGATCACCGCCAATTCCAATGACAAGAGATTGACCCAATCCAGCCTGGGTAGTCTGATTGACAGCTTCGTAAGTTAAAGTTCCTGAACGAGAAACTATACCGATGCGACCACGTTTATGAATTGAACCCGGCATAATACCTATCTTGCATTGTCCAGGCGCGATAAGACCCGGACAGTTTGGCCCTACGAGTCGTGTTTTTGATTGTGATTTAAGAATATCCGTGATTCGGATCATATCTAAAGGAGGTAAATTGTATGTTCTAATAGAGAGTTGGTGTATATACCATTCTGGGGTACGCCTTCAGTTATACTATTAATCATTAGAAGATTTTGTCATTAAAAGAGGTAGTGACTCATACCATACAACTAGAGGTATTTCTGCAGAAATGGCTTCTTCTATACTTGCAGCGGCAACAGGAGGACTGGACCAAGAGATTTTCAGCAAGTAAGGCCAGAAAGTTGAGATATATCACTCACGGAACGAATATAGCTGAAGCAGTGGCACCAGTTGATTTAATAGCATCGCTTACTGTTGCAAATACTGGAAGATCAAGATGTGATGAGCCAGCTTTCTTTGGATTTGTTCCTCCAACAACTTGTGTTCCTTGAGCTTTAATCAATATTTAGGTTCGCAAAGAAGCATAATAAAACACACCATATTCAATGGCTTTAGTAGCGTGAAAACTTGGTAAGACTTTGTTAGCTTCAAACTGATGATAATGATCAAAAATATAGCTCATACGTTCCTTGCTTTCCTGTGAAGCCCTGATAGATGACTTTGGTGTCCTTATTGATCCGAAGATTTTTAACTGTACTTGAATAAGTCGCATAGGCCGTACTGTATCCTCTTATCCGCGGGGATACTCTCAAAGCTAATCTCGTAGATACAGAGGAGAAATACATAGTTTTTATAAGCTGTTAGCAAAGAGAGATTTAATCTCTTAGTGGCTTCAATGTTCTGTTGCAACGACTAGCCAGCCCATAACGCTACATAGGTGGGTGGTCCATGCACTCGGTAGTTGACAAGTTTTGATTACTGAATCCAAATCTGTAATATGGGCCCTCTATTTCGCGCTGATTTTGCCCAATAGGATCCAATTTACAATTGATTAGGCAACCGCTAAATCCCTATTAATTTTTGGATGACGACTTATTAAAATGCTTGAAAGCTTAGTAAGCGTAGTAAGCTTTGCTTACATTCAAATACGTACGAGTTAGTCCTTACACTACATAAACAAACCAAAACAATATCTTAATACACTAAATTGGGCTTTAATATAGAAGCTGGATCGGATAAGAATTTTTAAAAGTCTGGTACTGAACGCTGAAGGTAATACATGCGGAGTGTGAATGAAGAATGAAGAAGATAACGAGGAAACGCGTAGATTTGGATGAGAAAGATAATGGGAGTATTTAAGAAGAGTGTCTTTGGCAGATATCTGAAGGATGATGCTGATGGGCCAATGTATACCTGCAGCATATGATAGATATCATAGGCGCATTGTACAGGACGGATGAAGTTTTATGAAGCCTTTCTGGCTTGAAAAAACCTTGCTGCTAGTGATCAGCAGAAGTTAGTAATCATTCTAGCTCCATGAACATTCTCGAAGCTAGATATGATATATGATCAGATAGTTACAGAGGAAGTTAGGAGAGTGCTTTAGGTGGCTTGAGAACAATCAAACCTCTAAATATTCAGTGTTAGATCTAGCCAAATAATTTCTCCCCATAAATAAGAGTAGACTACAATTAAGCGTACAATTACTCAAGAACAACATACCAAATGGCAACATAGTGAAGGACTTTAACGTCTGGAAATGTGTTAAAGTCACCTGATTTTTAATAGAGCGTTTTTCCAAAAACCAAAAATGAATAGGGATTTAAGGTTTAAGGTTTAACGGTTCCCTGATTTTACTACCTCGCATAATTCAAATCCCACTCATTATAATTTTTCTTATCCCACTTAAACCTAAGTAATCTTAACATATACATCATCGCAAAACAGAATGGAGACAATAAAAAAGTCTACGATAGAACAAAAATTAAAGCCTAAGAACTTGAATTTACCTTCGGAAAATGAGCGCTTCATACGTGCATGTTCGGACATTGTTAGATTTCTTGTGCAGGAACATGAAGCCCAACAAGATCCATCCAATCCTAAGAAAGATATCAACTTGAATAGCTTACGTGCTAAAATGTCGAAGAAGCATAAACTGAGCAACATACCACCTTTGACTGCTATTATAGCAGCGATTCCTGAACATTACAAGAAACAACTCCTTCCTAGGTTAATAGCTAAGCCAATTCGTTAGTATGACCTATCGGCAGGTCTATGCATTTTGACTTATAATAGGTAGTGCATCAGGTATAGCAGTAGTTGCTGTCATGTGCAAACCTCACCGCTGTCCCCATATTGCATTTACGGGCAATATCTGTGTTTACTGTCCCGGTGGTCCTGATTCAGATTTTGAATATTCTACACAATCTTACACGGGATATGAGCCTACCTCTATGCGAGCTATTCGGGCACGATACGACCCCTTTGAACAAGCAAGAGGCCGAGTCGATCAAATTAAGTCCCTTGGTCACAGTGTAGACAAGGTTGAATATATTATAATGGGAGGCACATTTATGTCTTTACCAGAAAGTTACCGGGATGAATTTATTTCTCAGCTACACAATGCGCTCAGTGGCTATCAAGGAAATGATGTTGATGAATGTGTTGCCGCTGGAGAAATGAGCAATATTAAATGTGTAGGAATTACAATTGAGACTCGACCCGACTACTGTCTCCAGCCACATCTTTCTTCTATGCTTAGATATGGGTGTACTCGCCTCGAAATAGGTGTTCAGTCCCTCTATGAAGATGTAGCACGTGACACAAATCGGGGCCACACGGTCTCCTCTGTAGCCGAAACCTTTTGTTTATCAAAGGACGCAGGATTCAAAGTTGTGAGCCATATGATGCCAGATCTCCCTAATGTTGGAGTTGAAAGAGATCTAGATCAGTTTAGAGAGTATTTTGAAAATCCAGCATTTCGGACTGATGGCCTTAAAATATATCCTACACTTGTAATTAGAGGAACAGGCTTATATGAACTATGGCGTACAGGACGATTCAAAAATTATACACCGAATGCACTAATTGATATTGTTGCCAGGATACTGGCATTAGTTCCGCCTTGGGTTCGTATCTATCGAGTACAAAGAGATATACCTATGCCTCTTGTAACTTCTGGAGTTGAAAATGGAAACTTAAGAGAGCTTGCATTAAGTAGAATGAAGGATTTTGGTACCACCTGTCGAGATGTTCGTACTAGAGAAGTAGGGATAAATGAGGTGAAGAATAAAATCCGACCGAATCAAGTTGAGCTAGTCCGAAGGGACTATGTTGCAAATGGAGGCTGGGAAACATTTTTAGCGTATGAAGATCCAAAGCAAGATATCTTAATCGGACTTCTAAGGCTCCGCAAGTGCTCTAAGAAATACACGTTCAGGCCTGAGCTTGTGTCACAGCCCACTAGTTTAGTTCGAGAACTACATGTATATGGATCTGCCGTCCCAGTTCATGCTCGAGATCCCAAAAAATTCCAGCATCAGGCTACGGCACATTACTAATGGAACAAGCAGAGAAAATTGCTCGGCGTGAACATAGAAGCACTAAATTAAGTGTAATTTCTGGTATTGGGACCAGAGATTACTATAGAAAGCTGGGATTTTGGCTAGATGGGCCTTACATGAGCAAGACTCTTCGATATGACGACGATGAAAGTGACGACGAAGATACCTGAAGCTGTGTCAGCATTGTGCTCTTATTAGTTTCAAAATCCCAAGAGGTCTTGAAGATACCTAAATGTAGGTCAACATTAGATTATCTTCGCATAAAAAAATCACCTTACCTTATGGTAAATAGCACACCCAATAAATGCCGGCATCAGGGATTTCTACCATAAAGCGACATTTAATTAGCATTATCGAACAACACAATAATCATTATCAGTAATTTGAATCTTATATCAGAGATGGGAAGTTTGGAAAAAGTTTCTGGCATCAACCATTTATCACATATTAAAGCTTAGAGTAATCTTAATATTGCAAAGGCTTTTTCTCCAGAAATGACAAGGGGTTATTTGAGGCTTTATTATCTAAACAGTAATGACGTTTTAGTAAAATTTTAGGAATTGAGTCCAACATACTTCGTAAGTTCTTTTCATATGTTTAATAAAACAGTACTTGAATTAAATCTAAACTAACGAAATGAACTTGTTTTGATAAATAGCATTGAGTTTATTCTACCCATTTTATTTTATTTTTTGAGTGTTTAGACTTAAAATCAATAATTTGTAAGCAATCCATTTGTCTAGCTATAGCCCATTTCTATAAATCTATTTCGAATCATATATCCTTACAAATAATGTATAGAAGGGGGGACAAGAAATGAGATATAATCATGTAAATCAATCCCACATTCCTTTTTTGATTTTTTTAACAATGATTTTATAAGAATTATCTCTAAAAATTCCTAGAAGAAATCTTGTCTTTTGTTATGTAATTTATCCTAAATACTACGTGATTTAGACATTGTCTCATTTGTCGACGAAGACACCTGTTTATCAAATCGATGAGTAAAGCTTGTTATGACCTCCCCATTATCCGCTTTGATTATCATTTTTAGTGTCTATCAAAAATTTACAATCTCGGATCTTAATTTAACGGACAACTAGTAAATGGAAGAATTGGCGGCGTGACAATGATTTAAAAAATCATTTTTCGCATAACGCTTTTTTAAAAAGTTCCCAATAGCAATAGCTAGCAAATCATCTGCACATCCAAATCTTGAAGAACCCTTGAATTGCATACAAATGAAATAATTAGAGTTTATTTTTGGACAAATTGAAAAATATTCTCTGTGCCTGCTGATGTTTAAGGAATGTTGATAGAGTTCAGATAATGTGAATAGATTTTATTAAAAAAACGGTCGTCTAATTAATATCTAAACTTACTTAAGCAAGGTGCTGGATAGTATTGTTGATGAGTTCGTAGTTAATGCTGCCGTCTGCTCTGTGGCCGAGCCAATATGGTAAAGCTGAAGTAACTACTTACGGATCAGAAACTAAACAAAGCGTAATCACTGACTGGTCAAAGTTCAGCTTATATTATTATCTTAAGGCTAATACCAGATGTCCGTAAAAAACTCCAGATTCTGTTGAGTATCGGATTTGGTCGAGGCACTAAATCCTGACAACTTGCGCTCAAGCAAGCATGGCAGAAGTTTGAATTAGAAAAATACACGCTAGGTGGATACTTGGAATATGTAACTAACGTAATCCTCAGTGTGGACTTGCACTAGCTCATCATTTGCAAATATTCAATTTCCATCACGCAAACACTTGATGACCTTCTTACGTCCTATCAAAGATTGTTCAACTGCTAAGCGACAACGCTCTTATCTTCTCTGGATAGATGAGCAGTTATGTACTAACGAGTCTCTGTTTCATCGGCTACAAGAAGATTCGATTGAAGCTGATATTTTAGGTTCAGACGACTCTCTGACAAAAGTGATTTGAGTTTCGAAGTTGATACATCACTTGCACCTTAACCGAATGAGCTTGAACTTGTAATCCAATAAGACGAAGCAAGGAAGCTGATTGATGATTTCGCTGATCTAGTTCATTATAAGCAATTAATTGGTGTTACGAGATTTTTTAAGAAGCATAGAGAAAGGCAAGTTAATAGTGAGATAGAAGCAGTTGTGGCGGTCACGGTTTGAGGATTGATGCTTGAAGCTAATCGATTAGGCCAAGATATACGGTATTGTTTATATCTTCACTGGATTAGCCTTGATCTAACTACTACTTGCTTTGTAGTTTCTAGTGTATTAGCCATGCTTTAGTAACTTAATAAATAACATACAAAGAGGAGCTCAATGCCTTGCCACCGACAACTAGAATGTTCTAGTTATCCCCAAGCTCAGTGACAGCGTGACAGAGGGGTGTGCTAGTAATATCAAGGCCTGTGAGATATCCTGGTATTATAAGCCATGCTATATAGATCTCTATTATCACGTGATATTGAGTCCGGATTAATGTGACCGTCGGAGGTCGTAGGCTGCCCGTAGCGATCACGATGTCTTTTCAAAGCAGGTGACTTGACTACATCTATGAAGGGCTCCGGTTTGAATAACTCAAATACAAAGATTGAATAGTTAAATTACTTATGGAGAGCGTGGAGATTATTTACCGACTCTAACGACATTTAAATAAACACTTTCTCGCAACCTCCAACTCCTGTCGAAAGCAGTCGAACAACTTAGCACTCTCGACCCCATTTTCTCAGAAATAGCACAGCATTTTCTAGCTTAATCTAGTAATTCCTATTTTACACATCGATGAAAATAACTCCTCACTGATCAACGCCGGAGGTGATGGCCGAAATCCTAGTAAGTAGGGTCCCTAGACAACACAACAATTCTAGCGAGGGCATTAAGCCCGAGTTCGGTAGAAGAAGCCCTACATTATTCAATATCACTACGCCGCAAATAAGGCAGATCAATGCCTGACTAGATCAAAGTCCAAGTCTATGTGCAAGTTTTATTACTAGGTGGCCGCTATGCATGTGTATTGTACACCACATCAATTAACTGAGCGTTGCATTGTTTTCAGAAATCTTCCTTCTCCGAATATTCTTCTTCGACACATATCGATTATATTGTTATCGCCCATACGTCTATCGTTCAATTAGGGAGTGAAGTCGTTAAAGCCAGGAAATTCGCATCATACAAGGTATCGCATGAATCTAGGGTTGTACGTTGCACTCCAAAGCTGGTGAAAATAAAAGATGCGACGGCTTTGAATACCCGTTGTCTATGCATACTATCAAATACAAAGCATTATTAGTCAAGTCTTCTTGACAGCAACCTATTGAATTGATCAAATTAACATAACAAGTAAGGCATAATTATCAATCTATAAAAATGGTTAACACAAACACGCTAAAACCTGAGCGTGTCTAGAGTGACTCTTTATTAAAATAAGCTGATATATACCTATTGAACTTATTCTTAAGGGGATAGTTCAATGCGCCAAATATCAAATTCCTCTGTTAATCCTTAATTTTTATCTTTTGAGGGCTGGTTAGTATTAGGTAGATAAAGTTAAATAATTCTGTAGGTATTTTTTTAGTGTAGTTTTTATTTTATAACTCTCATTTTAGTGAGCTCTCGAAACATGGTGAACTCGTATTGAATTCTCGACAAGTAGATACTTAACATTAAAAGACTTGTTACCCAAAGTGAAAACAACTTTTATCCAGAAAGCTTACGCAAAACTCAAAATTCCCAGGCGGATCTGTGAATGTATCCAATGTCGCAAGGTACCCGTATGAACGCGATAGTATGACGCGCTTAGAATTCTGCAGGGGAAAAAAGATTAAATTTTAGAAGTTATAAATGTTCGCTTGCACGTAGTTCCGTTTTCTTAATATTTAATTCGCCAGCAACGATAATTAGTCATGTAAAACCAAAACAAGGATGCGGCTCATCGCTAAACATGAGCATTGTCGAATCAGTTGCTTCAAGTGAGTTGAGACGAATATGGCACGACCTGAGCTCATCCTTTTAGAATACTAGAGAAGCCATAGTGATAACGCTTGACGTCTTTGATTGAGTGTTAGTCAACAATTAATAAATGAAGGCTGTCATTGATACTAATTAATGAAGAACAATCACTTGACGCTCCTACAGTCATCAAATCTACCAGAGCCCTTGTTGCAGCTGCAATATGGATGATCTTCTGTCGCTTCCCATACTACAAATATTGTAATGACACAACACCGAATCTCGGTTTATCGACACTATGCTTTCTGGTATTTTAATTTTTAACCAGAAGGGCGAAAATCTCATATTTCGTGCCTTTCGCAATGACTGTCGACCCCGACTAGCAGATGTCTTCCGAATCCAAGTTATATCAAATGCCCAAGTGAGATCTCCCATCCTGACGTTAGGCTCTACAACTTTCAGCCACGTCAAACATGAAAATATATATCTTGTCGCTATTACAAAAAGTAATGTTAATGCTGCACTGGTATTTGAATTCTTGTACAGACTTATTGCTCTGGGAAAGGGTTACTTTGGGAAATTCGATGAAGAGGCCGTGAAGAACAACTTTGTCCTTGTTTATGAGCTATTAGACGGTTGAAATGCGTTATGCTTTAGAAAATAGTAGTAGTTTCTAACATATTATGCAGAGATTCTCGATTTTGGTTACCCGCAAAATACTGAGACAGATACCCTTAAAATGTATATCACAACAGAAGGTGTCAAATCGGAAAGAACAATGGAAGATTCCTCTAAAATAACAATGCAAGCAACAGGCGCACTTTCTTGGAGGAAAGCAGATGTAAAATATCGAAAGAATGAAGCATTCGTAGATGTAATTGAAGACATCAATCTCCTGATGTCTGCAACCGGTACCGTTCTCCGAGCAGATGTCAGCGGTCAAATTATGATGCGTGCATATCTATCAGGAACACCAGAATGCAAATTCGGTCTTAACGATCGTTTGTTGTTAGAAGGTGACAACATTTCCTCATTACCTTCAGGTAACCGCATGGGCTCCAAAGCTACAAAAGCCGCAGCTGGAAGTGTAACACTTGAAGACTGTCAATTTCATCAGTGTGTCAAGCTAGGTAAATTTGATTCTGATCGTATCATTTCATTCATACCGCCAGATGGCGAATTTGAATTGATGCGGTACCGTGCGACAGAAAACGTCAACCTCCCATTTAAAGTTCAAGCTATCGTAAATGAAATTGGGAAGTCAAAAGTCGAATACAGCATTGCAATTCGCGCCAATTATGGTTCCAAACTCTTTGCTACCAACGTTGTGGTACGGATCCCTACTCCTCTCAACACTGCACGCATTAGTGAACGCTGTACTCAAGGCAAGGCTAAGTATGAGCCGAGTGAAAATAATATTGTTTGGAAGATTCCTAGATTCACTGGGCAAAACGAATTTGTACTAAGTGCTGAAGCGATGTTAACAAGCATGACGCATCAAAAAACCTGGTCTCGCCCCCCTTTGAGTCTTGATTTTAGTCTCTTGATGTTCACTAGCTCAGGCTTGTTAGTACGCTACCTCAAAGTCTTTGAAAAGAGCAACTACAGTAGTGTAAAATGGGTACGGTACATGACACGAGCAGGGAGTTACGAGATTCGGTATTACTTATTCTCAAAAACAAAATCTCATTTTTACTGATGATATGCAGGTTCTAATCCATTTTACTTTGAAGCTCTATGCCAAAGTAGTATAGCAAAATCCCCCCGGCTTGGCCAAAGCAACCCAATCTAGCTGTTTAATTCAAACATTATATTAGGGATTAAAAAGTGGCCTGGGATCGAAGTCGAAAAAAAAGCTCGATTGAAGAGGAAGCTTATTGCTCTCAATCGGAGGGGCTAGATAATTTTATCTTTCAAAATTGTCTTTAATTATCTACGGTAGTTCTATGGGTCATTATAAATGTGTTATATATTCTTTAAGATTTTCTCTTTGTATTAACAAACTTTTATAGTACATTTCATAATATCAAGTTTAGAAATTTGGCTTCGGCTTAAAAAAATATTCGAAAAATTTCCAAACCATCAGCTGTTTTAACTATATTTGTAATATGGGTCTAGTGAGAATAAACTTTAATAACTGAAATATTTAATCATGCCTTGGAATTGCCATTACACTGAAAAAGTCGTAAAAAATCTGGAAACAAACTGCAACTCACAATGGGCTTTCCATCGTTGCTGCAGATAAAACTTATGGGTTATCTAATAATTAGAAACACATAGGTCTTCCTAATCTTGATGATAATATAGTATTAGTGATTGTTACTGCACCTAAAATTTTGTGAAAATATTAATCTCCATGAATGGCTTTTAAAAAAAGTCACCAAAAGGAATACAGTGGTACAGTTTTCTCATTAGTAGGTTTTCTACTTAGAAAGACTTCATAAAAAAAATAAGATCTAACCAATGTCTTGATCTTCTCAAGTGGTCCTGAGTGCAAGATACTATTTTCGTGCCCTTATCACCGTTCTCCATGCTGTACAGTACACACCTCGTCCCTATCGCTAGCAGATATTATGGTATGTCCAAGCCAGTTTGATGTCAAATTTGAGTCTTTCCTTATCTAGTCGAATGATGCAGGCTATTGTTGAATGGCCTCTTTATCTTCCTACTCATTTAATATCGTTTTAGATATGAACCTAGTATATCACGCATCCGTGAGCTCGTCCTGAGTCGACTCAACTCAATATCATCCATCACTACCTCACTCAGTACATCATTGATATCTATGACCTATTTTGTCATGTTAACTTGAGCCATCTGCGACATTCCAACCGGTAGATTCGCTTCTTTAACTTGCTGAGCAACCAATGTATGTACACTGTCTTCTGGCGTAAATATCACCATAGAGAACCTCAATTATTGGTTTCTTCTCATATATTCAAATCCCTAGTAGAGTTGAATAGTGTGCTATCGTATCCGCCGTAATCACATCCTAGTTTTCACTCTTTTTACAATATGGCATTATTCTCTCTCAAGCGGTCAAACAGGTGAAATAAGAGTAATTTTAACCCTGCAACTCTTTAAAAGACAAGGACTAAAGTCGCGCTAGACACTAGACATGGCAATGCAAGATATTACAGGGCTATATTTACGCTAAATTACCATTTAGAGTGCACAACTTTCTTTTTTTTTTTCGCACCATGCATTTTTTAGCGTATTTACCTGTTGTCGGCACGAGAAAGTAATTAATTATGGTAATTTAAATTCTGTTGCTAGGCCAACAGTAGCCTAAATTGCAAAGGGGCAAAGCAAGTCGATGGGTCGATAGGATAACAATTTGTAGGAGCATGAAACCCAGTGTTTGTTTTTTCACCAGTCGCTTTTATAAAAAAAGTTGAATTACATTGAATTTTCTTGTAAGTGGATTTCTCACAGTCGGATTTTATAGTGGTCGCTTTAAGTGAATACTAGTTGAAATAAGTTAAGTAACGCTTTCTGGGCGCTATACTAGGCGGGTTTGAGACATTATAAGATATATAACACACGAGTTGTGGATGATTACAAAAAAATTGAGCTTTGCATTGTTACAAGAACCTATAAATCTAGCTGGGTATTGTTTGAGTTTCCTAGTCCCAGATGACTCTTCATCAAGTCATTCAGAATCATATTTTTTGGTAGTTTTGACGAGCGAGATTGATTGGAACTAAAAAATTAAAAATTTGTCTGGAAATTCTAATTTGCAGGGTCTCATAGGCTAGTGTTGCTGATGATGTTTTTAAGAAACTTATTTCCTCTATATCAAAAAAAAAAAGACCAAATGACCGGAATGGAATAGAATCGAAGCACTACCTTTGATAGATCAATTCTTGGCTATGACCGAGCAGTTTATCTGGCAATGCTCCGTATATTATCGTTAAAAAGAAAGTTAAGAGTTGACGGCTGGTTCGAAAATGAAGATTCCTATGGAGCTTATAATTTGCTCGGGTTTATAATCCAAATTGTTGACAATTTTGAGGATAAACAATCAATTTTAATAACTGTGAAGGTGTAGTAGAATACTGTATATAGTCACGTGATATGACAAAGATCTCTCTTTAGAAAACTCACTAATCTTCATGATCAAATGCAACAACACATCAACAACAAGACAGTCAAGACAAAAAATTTTAACTATGACCCAAAATTCAAGTTCTACATTCAATCTACCTTCCCTTCCTCTTACTCAACACCCTCCTCTTATTTCAACTTGCCCTGCCTCAATAGGCAGGGGAGAGTCGTTGACAGAAATCCTACTGTCTACTACTCTAGCAGCAGAAAACCGAACACAAGAAGCCAAACTTTTGTTTGGAAATATAGCAAAAACCCTTGATGAAGCTAAAGCTA
>PEDP01001132.1:0-13656 GCA_002918395.1 Erysiphe pulchra | reverse complement strand
TTACCCTAACAGGGCATGGGACTTCAAAACTCTAATATTTATGTATATATAGTATTCCCTAAACCCAACGTAGATTTTCCCTATAGAGAATTAATATAAACTTCGTATACTTAGTTAGACCTTAAAGGTCACTATTTATTCCGTGACACCAAACACCACACCACTAGCCCCCTCGGTGCCCGAGGGGGCCATGATTCTAGTAGTGTAAGAAACCAAATACAAAGATTCTATTCTTAACCCTCGCTCTAACACTAGCTTCTCACAACCTTGTACATGTTAACACACTTGTGGCCTCGGTAAGGCGATAAATTACTTGTTAATGACTTTGTAAAACGAAACGGACATGTTCGAGAGAAAGACTAGATGATATCACAATGTACATGGAGAGCGATGTGTGGTTTTCATTATTAGAGATACTATCGAGTTTTGCTTCGTTAGTTGGGGACAAGGGGAAAGTGCTACGATGTATATATATGAGGTATTCCTCTGTAGTTGAGCTTCACGCTTTGTCTTCTGTCAATATCAGAACCTCTTGAATCCTATAGACGTTAGAGTCTTTCTTGTTATCCTTAGTCTCCTTGAAAACCTTGAACACCCTGAACATCTTGAATTTCTCGACTTCAATAAAACACTATCCTACCATTTATCACTCTAAGCTATTACGCCCTCTTACGCCTTTTTACGCTTTCTATTATCTAGTCAACCCGAAATCTGACACATAGTAACTTCATCCAAAATGATAAGTCTTTTTTTGTCCAATAGATAAGCTAAAAGAGATTGCTGCTCTATGCTATATCTAGATCCATCAGGACAGTCCATTGGCATGCGGAACTGAGAGCGTGCAGTGCTTCCGCCAGGAAGTAGTAGCGATGCGATTCCGGATGACGCAACACAAAGAACTATATCACCCTTTGATCGATAATAATCATAGAGTACTTTATATAAAAATGTTTCGCCTGTACCAGCAGGACCTTGTAAGAAAGAGAAAAAGGGATTTGGTCGCAGACCGTCATAATAATATTGGTGATTGTGTTGAAGGCTGAGCTTTATCCCGAAGAAAATGATAGTATTGATAGATAGAAGAGAATCTACTTTTTATATTGATCAGAACCCATTGCATCTGAAGCCAGAGTATTTTGTTCTTATCTGATCCAATTATGAGTAGGGCTACTCATTCTTACATCTACCCAAGTTAAATTTAGATCCTTCGAAGTTTTTCGAGTAGCCACAGTTTATGGTCAAATCGACACTAATCTTCAATCCAATCCGAAAGTGGGGTTCTATAGTGGCATCTAAATTTTGAAGTCTCTAAAGACAATCATCAGTGAAATTGTATTTGAACTGGTCGCAAATTGCTTGCGGATAAGCTAACGCAGATGTAAATATCTGTCTGAGTGACGCTGCGGTAGAAGTATCTTGTATCTTTCACTTCATCAAAAAATGATATCCAGTCAGAATTATCAAAAATAAGTCCATATGCGCGGCATTCTGCGGAAGAACTAAAACAGAATACACCTTAACTTAGTATTTAAGTCCCAGTAAAAATGTAAGATCGTGCTCTAGCAATTACAGTTTGTAATGTTCGGCTTGCCATGGCACAGCCACCAATTATATAATCTTTTTTCTAGGGTGCGAGCCCCTACTTTTAATATGTGTATAGAAAAAGAAACTAATCAGAGACAGCGTAGGGATTAACTTGAGCGAGATTGACCACAGCAAAAACGCTCCACTATGGTTATATTTATTTTTGAGAATTCAATTTATGATTTCAGTAATAGATCTAATTTTCACAGCTCTTTTTCTTCGAAAAAGGGATGTCTGGAGAGTTATGACGAGATAAATAAAATAACTTGTTTTTTAAAACCTGTTACTAGAATTTTTCAACTTATTCTCTCCTTAAAAATCGATATCATGATGAGAATAAGAAAGGGATACTCTAAGTTTTCAGAAAACAAATATAACGAATATTGATGGTAGTGTGGCACGAATAATTTTGAGACTTACGCAAATTTTCCTTGCGTAAATTTACAAGTTACATATCAGAGCCTCCTTAGTATAATTATGCTTAATATTTTACAAAATACCCATGTCGTTTTTACTTGAGTGTAAAGATTTTACGCTAAATTGAAATATTTAGGACACTGGTAAAATAAAAATTCGAAACTTGAGTGGCTCGATCAATACCTCGTGTTGTATGTCAGAAATATCGAACTATCTCATCAACTAGGTCGTAGAAAGATTAATTTGAATATATAGAGAGGAGATGGGAAGTGGCTCTTTCTAACAACTAATGCTTGGCAGAGCGAGTAATAATGCAGTTTCACATATTCAAAAGAAGAAACATCATTCACATTGTCGGTTGGCATAATTTACTTTTCCAAAAGAAATAATTCGCTAGGAACGGTCCGGGGCGGTACAGAGCGTCAGTATTCGGGGGAGGGGCATGCAACCAATATGATAGCATGCTATGAGAGTTTTTCATGAGAAATTCGAGCTTTTTCAATCGCTCTAGCTCCCTCATCTATGACTGTCTATTTAAACAGTGCAGTGCAGAGCAGTGTGACTCTTATCTATCACACTAAATTTTCTACTGTTTTAAAAAATTTAGCCGTAGTCCCTAGAACTAGGAGGGATTTGAAAATTGCTAATATGTTTCGAAGTAAATCGCATATAGGGTTGATATCTCCTTCATTTTCTCTTTTCTTCATATTTCACCTTGAATATATTTTTATTGATGAATAAATTTTAGAGATTAGAGAATTGATTTCTTATGTTTTTTAAATAAAGCGATTTTAACTACCATAACGTTAGAGAAGGGTAATATTTTCGGATGGGTAGAATACAATTAAGTTTTTGAATGTAGGTCAATCAACTTTTGGGTGCATTCCTAAGAAATAGGTAGTAAGACGAGTTGACCATAGCGTTATCAGCTAGAACCTGGTTTTGTTACTGCAACTCGAGTTTCTCACCAATTCTTTTTGAGCATCATTAATCATTAATCTACAAATCCAAGGTTTTCAGTTTGCAATCACAACTTCCACACTTTGTTAGAACTCTTGACTGCAATAGAAATCCGGGTATTAAGAATCAAAATAGAAAATAAACAAAAGACGAGTCAATGGCGGTTTGTCAAACTGGGACATCATTTTTCCGGATGAAATATGCCCTAGATTTGATCAGATCGGAAAATAAAATGCAAGATAAAACTTACTTGCAAGCCTCATAGGCTGACCAGCAAATAGCTGTACTTGGCATAGTAGCTACGACTCTTGGCTTCACTCCCTTAAAAAATCCACGATATCCACTTTTTCGGTAAAGTAATCTAGCACCATTCATAAAACCATTAACGTTTCTTACCTCTGGATCACTTGCCGTTCCTCTCGTCTGTAATATAGTTTTTACAACATCCATAGGTGTAGTAAGTGCTGCTGCAAAGCCACCGGCTAGAGCTCCAGCAGAGCAATGTGTAAGTGGATCGTAAGCCTTTGATGGATTCAGAAAGGTAGATACAGATTCATAAGCGAGAAGTTGAAGCGCTGTAAAAGGTACAGTCATAGAGAGCGTAGTTGGATAAGACACGTAGAAGGCTGTGATACCTTCAGTGCGATAAATATAGCGGGCACAATCACTTAGTGATCTATAAATCTTGCGAGAATCATGTATTTGCATTCTTTGTTTTATCACTATAGTTCATTAGCATTTCCTTAAATTATCTTCAATATTTGTTTAAATTATAATACCATCGAATGGGTTCATTAAAGCATCGCTTGCGATTGTTGCACATGCACCACTTGTCACTAAATGACTTTAGTAAGTAAAGATCTAAACTATGGTGAAGTCAAGTGTAGTGATTTTATTCATCGGAACTCTTATCACATACCTGCTGCGATAGGATGGTGGATTCCTGTTTGGTTACCTCCCATAAGATGTTTCACAGCTTCATAAGTAGCAAAATAGACTGCATGAGCAGGACCTGTCTCAATTTTAGCTATGCTTTATCTATTCACAAATCACAAACTAGCAGGACATACCTGCACCCAAAACAACGCTTGACATTCCTCGCCATAAACTTAGAGCTCCCTCACCCGTGATTATTCGATATCCACCCTGTAAGATCCCATTGTAAATTGCTGAAGGTGTCGGGTTAAGGATTTGCATCCGGGTCTATATGTGATTAATATCGAATGTCTTTCAAAATCAAAGTTTGATCAAATTTGCACCTTTATTGCATCTACCGGGTACATCAAGGCGTGTTCCTAGATACCAATGAGATGCGAAAACCCTCTCACGCTTGGAACTTACAGAAATCCCAGCAAATGCTCCCGCAGCCATATTTTGTAGCAAGGAGAAGTTAGGAGGTAAGCCTTCGTATCTACCCTTGATCTTTTAGCAAGCTAGATTTTGTGACCAAAACATCTAAGAGTCATTTCACTCCTACTTACTCATATTGTTCCTCCATTTCTGCGTCTGACTGGATCATCGTGCTGCTGCCACGACAATAGATTGATCTTTAACTGTATCTACTTGAAGCGCCAGAGCTGCGATTTTTCACTTCGGTATGATATCAGGTAAAAGTATTGTCTTTGTTGGTAGTTGTCGATTCGGGAGGTAATATAGAAATTAATAACAATTATCATCGAATAATCTTACATCAAGGTGTTGGTTGATTTCCCTTCCATATTTTCGAACAGGGATAAGAATTTAGTCCAATACTTGGCCATTAAGTTCACTCTTTTACAAACAATTTTGATCTCAATGATCTCTTGAAGGTGAACATAAAAAGTTTAGATAAAGTGTCAGGGGAAAAATAATTTACGTGCTCGGCACAAAAATTTTAATAGTTTCAATGACGTATTAACCATCATTTTCAGATGCGGTGACAATATAAAAAAGATATTGAAGTTTTCTTTAGTCAACGAAACTGATTCATCTGATAGAATCTCTTCCGCTTATATTTCTTGAAATCTAATCATTGGGTCGATTTACGTGGGTCTCAAGAAAGTTGGTTTTATTTTGCAAATAAGGAAATAATCACAGCTAAATTTGTCTAACAAAGAAACCAAGTTATTTTGATTACGAATACTTCAAACCCATCATATTAACACCTAACTAACGCCTCAAATATCCATACCATTAACTCCGGACAGAAAATACAAAACTCATATATTGACTCCACATTTACCATCTTTATGAGTTCTCTGGAACTGGTATAGCATGCCTAATACACCTGCACTAGTCAGATCTTCGTCTTCCTCCCTAGCTATAGTAGGATCTGTTCTTGGGGGTGATGTTTCCCAGCGGGATTCTCCAAGACCAACAACACTTTCGTACTGATGTGTTTTAGGACTATTCCTCTCGGATTTAAATTCTATATGATTTTCATCCTTAAATGATTCTTCTATCATATCTTGCCGAGTTTGATATCGCGAATAGGATGTGAGTCTTCCAAATCCTGAATTTGAGGGCTGGTGATGAGGATCCAAAAGAATGGATTGCATAGGAGAAATAATATGCTTATTAGCAGGACGAAGTTTTGAGGCGCAACTGTTGCGACGTTTCTTACTTCGTCCTACACGGGAATTTGGTATCTCCGAGGCAAGAGCAGGTGACATCAACCCTGGAAAGGGAGGTGGCGGATAATATTTCTGGCGTATCTCTAGAGGAATATGACCTCGGGTCGCAGACTTGGGATTAAGAAGGTAATTATCTATAAAACCATAGTAGGACGCCGTCATTTTTCCATGTTTTGTCGAATAGTAATCTTCTCGGGCATCTATTGCTCTCGACGCTTGGTCTTGCGGCTTACTCCTACCATTCTTTTTGAAGTCGAAGACAGCAAAAGAGCAGACATAGCCGACTCCGTCGACATGCACAGTAAATTCGCGAAAAAAGTCAACTATTGGATCACTGCATTTGGGTAGACTGAACCAAAGGATAAAAGGCGTGACAATAATGCTAAAGACTTCCTCAATGAAGATCACTATTTTTAGTTTATAGAGTCTGGCGAATTCAGTTTTCACATCATTACTGTGAAGCCGGTTATGCCAATGGTTAGGCATGTAGTGTATATAGTCAATAACATTTCGTAAGGCAAATTCTGGCTCGAAAACCAGGTTATCTTCTGGCAACATTCCATTTGTCAGGGCCCAGATTGCACCAAATATACCAATGTAGAAAACAACAGGTCTGTCAGTTGTTATCTCAAAGTTGGTTAGCATTTCTGGATCCCAGAGGGTAGCTACGGCAAGCACAGAAACTATCGCTCCTGCACAGAATGCCACAAAACGAGCTAGTTGGATCACTTTTACTTTTGGGAATTGGTCCAAGTACCTTGAAGCAAACGGATATGACATATTCACCCGCTTCTCAAATAAATGCTGTAATTCGTTAAACTCCCGGAATTTCCATAAAGCAAGAGGCGTATATTGACGTGATCCAACTGCGGCAGGATTCTTTTGATATTCCTAGAGTCTAATTAGCTAAAGGTATAAACAAAAGGATCCACAGGCTTTACATTGAAATATCGTAGGAAATATACAATCATTAAGTAAATGATTATTATTGGCGCCAACAATGTATTCATAAAGCCGGCAAACATAAATCTGCGTCTCAGAGCATCACTCAACTGTTTTCGGTGTGATTCTTTTAAAATGATTTGTCGCACCTGTCCTCTATCATTAAATACAAGATCCATGATGCATTGGTCTATATTCCAGAGAAGTGTCCTAGAAAATAGTTGACGAGCTTGTAGAAAAGGAATAGGTAACGTTAAATCTAGAACATCCTTGTTAAACAACGCAATCAGGTAGTTCTCTCGCCGCATTAACCTATTAGCTATATCGTGCGCATCAAGTCGCTGCTTAGACTGACTCCCTAAAAACCTTCGATTCGATAGAGATATCTCCTCAGTAGTGATAGGGTTCGCATCTCTTAGCGCCATGATACGAGCCACCACATCTTGCCACGAGATTGTCTGCATATCACTCTCTGGGATCTCCAGAAGAAAGATATAAAACTCTCGCACACGTAGTAAATGTGGAATATCTGCTAAAAGTTGGCAGACTCTCCAGAATACATGAAGCGTGAATAGCCATATAGATAGATTTGATATCCCAGATATCTTTTTAGTGCACTGTGGTATCAAGATTTCCGGTAATTTCTTGCTACCAGGAATATTTTGAAAGTTTACACATTGAGTGAGAAAAGTTGTGAAGACTGCAACAAATACGACTTGACTAAGATCAGTTAATTAATGATATAAGCCTAGATTTTGTGTAACTTACACTAAATTAAGGGTGCGTTCTAGCAAAATGCACCAGATCCCAGCTCCAGTGTAGTAATCATATAAATCTCTTATGAAATTATCAAGATTCGTAATATTTACCCACCGCCATAACGCTCTTTCCCTAGCATTACTTGTTAAGAGCCCAAAATTTTGAGGTTTCCCAGTGATTCTAGTTTGCGATTTCTTTTTACCTTGAGAGGACTCCCACTGAGTTGAACTCTTCCTTGAATTTCTCAATATCTTCGGTGATTTAGCGTTATAGAGTATTTTTGGTGTATTTTTGTGTGTAGTTAGGCCCGTCATACCATGCTCTTCTATAAGAAGAGAGGCTGGCACATCTTCATCACCATCATCTGGGAGAAATCGAGGGGATTGGCTCATCCACTTTGATTGAGTAGTCTTATCTTTCTCCTTGTAGTCATTCACTGTTCTCGATGAGCCATGCAAATGTGAAACTAAATTAGTACGCTCTGCCACAATTGGACTTTCCTGATCATCAGTCATATCAAGGTAGTCAAGTTCATTACCTTGAAGCTGGAGATTCTCTTCATCTATCATTAATTTTGTTTGTGCTTCAATATCAGTGTGACTTTCATCAGCATCATCTTGAGCTCGGAGCTCTTCATAGATAGACCGCCTCGTAGCTCTTGTGGGAAGATTACGAGACATAATATTAGAGTTCAACATATTGCTGAAAGGTAGAAGTAGTCGTGCATGCTTAGATTATATGGCAAGTATAGGTGGATTGGCCGGAGCGGACGCATGCCGATCTACCCTATTCTTGCTGAGTTTAGATATTTTAGTTTTGAAAGTCTTGAGAATTATTAAAAATTTGGGAACATGTCTATCACATCATGGATATCTCACTTTGTGAAAACGCATCCTGAATAGCTTTAGGGAAGTAATAAATGTTCCCTATACGTCATTCAGCCTCGTGATATATCAGTTCTGTATCAGCCTTACTGCTTTGACCATCTAATTTTAAGCTGATAAGTATAATGTCAACTAGGTAGTAGATATAACACTACAGGATACAGTATGGCCGAAAATCCTCAAAATGGCCATCGAAAGTCAATTACCTCTGAATTATATGATAATTCAAGTGCTTCAAGTAGAGGCCAATATCTTCTGGCATCTAAGGTCAACTCTATACTATCAATGTCATATGCCGATTCTGATATTAAAGATGCACTATGCATACTTGACTCGCGAGGTCTTAGTAATACTAATGCTACTCGCCGGCAGCTCAGATATGATATTCAAAAGGAAGTAATAAAAAGTAGTGGCTTTATAGTAGAAGAGCTCGGCTGCGTATCGGCAGTGAGTTGAGATAAATTTGTGGACAAAACTTGTAAGTTGACTATTGTTAGCAATTAAAAAAAATCGGTGCTACCATTATAAGCTTAAATGAGAGCTGTAGAGAGATTAAAAATTATGTTTCAAATGTTCATAACGAAACTGCATCGACACTAGAAGAAGCATCTGTTCTTTTAATTGAAAAAGATCAAGTTGAGGCAAAGGAACAGTTAGTAAAAGCTTTTAATGCTCATTTCATTTTGTCTGACGACGAAATATCAATACTAAGCTCTACTGCTATATCTGTAAATGATGAATTTTTTATCGTGTTCTACAGAGCAAAAAAAATCCAAAAAGACTGTGAAATTCTACTTGGCACCGAAAATCAACGTCTTGGACTTGAAATTACGGAACAGGTATCTTCTAGCCTAAATAGTGCCTTTCAAAAGCTTTTTAGATGGATCCAGCTAGAGTTTAAATATCTTAATTTAGAGAATCCACAAATAACATCTTCAATACGCCGAGCACTTCGTGTCTTGGCTGAACGCCCTTCTCTCTTTCAAAGATCACTTGATTATTTTTCTGAGACTCGAGATTCTACACTATCTGACTCTTTCTATTCCGCACTAAGTGGATCATCTCTCATAGGTGAACATAGACTATCAGTTATCAAACCAATTGAATTAACTGCCCATGATCCCCTTCGCTATATTGGAGATATGTTGGCATGGATTCACTCGGCCACTGTCAGTGAGAAAGAAGCGCTTGAAGTGTTATTCGTATCAGATGGTGCTGAGATTGCGAAAGGAATAAAAGCCGGCCGAAAGAGTGAATTGTGGAGTCAACTACCAGAAGATGAAGATGAAACTTTCGACTTCGATGGAATCAGGGCCTTAAATAAGCTTGTTGACCATGATTTTAATGGAGTCACAAGAGTTCTTCGTCAGCGTGTTGGTCAATTGATTCAAAGCCACGAAGAGAGTATAACGGCGTACAAGATTGTTAATTTGCTCAACTTCTACCATGTAACATTCTCGAAGCTTTTAGATGAAGATGCAAGTCTTGTAAAATCTTTGTTCAATTTAGAAGAATCTGCCTATAAGCAGTTCAGGATGTTGATGAAAGATCAAGTAGCAAATCTACAGCAAGACACGCAAATCGTACCTGACAGCCTTGGGCCACCTGAATTTCTATACGATAGTTTTAAACAATTAACTGCAATCATGAAAACATATGAGACTTCTCTCGCTACAGTCAATAATCGAGAGGCAGATTTCAAGCCCATTTTAGATGATGCCTTTGAACCTTTCATGAGCAAGTGTGAAGAAATGGCAATTGATTTAGTGATTCCCAATAGCTCTATATTTCTAATCAATTGTCTTGTCACCGCTACAAAAGCACTATCTCCGTATGACTTTGTAAAACAACGGCTTTCTCTCATTCAGAAAAATATTGATTTACACGCTGCTAGGCTTGTTGACCATCAATATTCCTACATTCAAGAAAAGTCTGGTCTAAGACCTATTTTTCAAGCCTTAGCTTCCTTGACTAACTCAGAGCAAGACTTAAGAGTTATACGATCTCTAGAACCATTTCAACTTGATTCCCTACAGAAAGCTAGTGATACACTTGATAAATTTTTACCATCAGCTCTTATAGACGTGATTCAAAATCTCAAAAATCTTAAGGACCCTAGTTTTGCAAGAATAATAACAGAAGAGGCGGTTGAGAAATTCTGCGTTAATTTTGAGCAGATAGAGCAAAAAATAGTCGCTGCAGATCAGATTTGGAAGCAAGATGAAGACCAAATAAAAAGTGTTTCACTTCGAACTATCTTTCCTCGAACTAGTGGAGAACTAAGAGTATTGCTTTCATAGTGAGAAAATTTCTTTCAATATCTGGTTTATAAAAAATAAACCAAACAAAAGAGTATGAAATCTATTGTAGCTATTTTAACCATGAGCGGATCTAATATATCACAGATTTGTCAATTCTCCAGATAAGTCTTCATATGAAGCAAACTATATCCAAATGACTCAAAAATTGCAGAAATTAATTGAAGTTTGAGACATGCCTGGTCTATGTTTTAAACAAATCTTTCCTATTGATGCAAAGTAAAATTTCATGATACTAAAGAATAATCAACGATGGACACAGCTCTTTTAATATTTTTAAATACGTTCTCATACGGATAATAAGACTTCTGGCTATGAAAAAAAATTTGTCACATAAAGCTCATTAGACAAGGTGCTTCGATGAAGAAGTAGCTACCATAATCTAGGATATAAAATAAGTTCTACCAATTGGTGATCTTGGGATACACGAAATTCACTCGATTTATGATTGATAACTGTATTTAAACAGATGAAAAGTTTTTAAAAAAGTATATACTGGATTATCCGACGAAATAAAAGCATTTCATCAAGCTTTAGTCAACCTGAAAATATAGAGAAAGAGATTGATAAGGTAGGTCTTCTCTAATAAAACTGAATAAGATATTTATCATGTACATTTATTTATCGACCTTTGAGTGTCTAACTAAAAAACTTTTATCACTATTCGTAGAAATTCAGATTTAATGAGGTGCTACAAATTTTAAAGTTAATCACAGCCTTATACTTACCTAGGGAGCCTTACAAACAAGAACATATGAGGACATTTAATTTTTTGAATAGGTGGCTAGGCTTTATTCTTCAGAGTTAGATAAAGAAAGAAGATTGACGAGAAGATTTTTACATCTAACAAAAACTGGTCCCAGTTGTTTTGGTCGTGGCGTATGTGGAAAGAATTACGGATGAAAGAAGAAGTAAAGAGGCTTTAGAAGTTTGATAAATAGAGAAAAGGGAGATTTTGTTGGCTTACTCAAACCTGACTTTTGAAAAGTTGTTTTTACAGTTCACACATGCATATTCCACAGGAATTCTATGCTCGATTTGTTATAGAATTCCTCACCAAAATTTACAAGCTTACAACATGTTCATATGTTCATCGCCATTTTCTTATCAATTTACACTCAATTGAATTAATTTTAACTAAAATAGCTGTCGCATCCATTTCCAAAAACAATAGTTGGATTTTTGGGGAAAATGTTGATGAGAGAAAGTTACAGTCTTTTCTATTTTGTTAAAACAAGTTGAAAATTCACCTCTTTTTATTTTCTTTACAACCTTATTTATCCATCTTGCATATGTTTTAATGGATTTTTTTTTTAAAAATTCAGATATTGTGAAGAAAAGTAATTCTAAAAAGGCGCTAGAATTATTCATCGATAAAAATGAGATAAAGGTTAAGTAATTAAAATCTTCACCATTCATTACTTAACAGCAGCTAGTGTTAGTACTACTACCTACTAATTAATATCTATCATCCATTCAGTTCCATAATTACACGATTGATAGATATCATCAACCAAAAAACACTCCGACATTTCCCTTTAGTATCATAGCAACGCAACTGTTAGATAAATAGCGTTGTGCTTTGATCCTGTGAGGAAATTAAAAGGGTAGTTAGAACCTAATTGCCATATATTAGTCATTTAAGTCCTGCTGTTCGCTGGTTACAGGGATCTGACTTAATGCGTCATACGATTTAACCTTAAGAATCTTAAGGATCACCGTCGTATGAGTTCATCAGATTTGGCTTAAGCTTACCCCGAGACATGCTATACAATCATCGTCGGAAACTAGAATATACTAATTTCTCTCACAATGACAGAAATCTCTCAGCATATTTGTAACTTGCTGCAGCTACGTTTACCGATCGTAGAGAATGGGACGGTAAGAACAAGCTTTTACCGTTTGACCATGAGCCAGAATCCCTTAGCTCCTACGACATTAGTTGGGCGAGTATACTTCTATTTATACCGCCGCCAGTAAATAAATTTAGAAGAGTGCTAAATCTTAACCCTCCTTTCTTTACTTCCACCCACCCACGTGACCTTCGCATGCACCTTTTCGACGTTGTTTAAGTAGGGGCCAAGGAGGACGACAATAAATAAAGAAAGGAATTCCATGTAGAGGATTAGAAGGACGAATTACAGTAATTGACAATAACTACTTCCACTCTCCAGTTCTCAGCCCGTTAATCTCGTATTACTTACAACTTCAATTGAGGTATGCGAGAAAGCCGAGGCCTAATTTACTACTTTTATGCCGTCTTTATGTCGTTCTGGAATAGAATATTAACAAAGTTGTCGGCAACAGAATGCAACTATGACATCCATGATAAAGAATTACTAGCAATAATAAGGTGTCTTAAAGAATGGAAAGGAGAGCTTATGGGGCTGGAAAACCCATTTCTCATTTTAACGGACCACTAAAATTTGAAATATTTTATGACTTCAAAAAAGCTGACTGAACGGCAAGTACGTTGGTCACAGCTTTTATCTGAATATAATTTCATACTAAATTTTCGGGCCGGAAAAAATTCAGGTATACCCGAAGCTTTGTCTAGAAAATCGCAAGATAGGCCAAAGGATAATTCAGACCCACGGCTCAGAGCCTTGCTGAGCAGTTTGCTGCAGCTAAAGTAGCCATACAACTGGACTAGTGCTTAAAAGGAAAGGCAGAACTATGGAATACCAATGAGATCTCAAACACGACAAGAGCAGGTCTTAGAACTAATTTTCAAAATTGGTGTGACGACTTGGAAGTCCATTTCTGAATGTCACCTGAAGTAGCGCTGGAGAAGTTTGAGCGGCTGAAAAACACTATCCCCGACGTTAGAAGACGAAAAGACCCGGAAGATTTCGTCCAATCTGTGATTGTTTTAGGCAAGTTTGCGGGAACAGCTATCTCAGAGTATGGGCAAATTCTTACTGTACATCGTCACTTGGCAGCCGAACTAAGAATAAATATACCAACTCCAACAGCCGAGACAAATCTAACCACTTACATTAGACGATTGGGCGAAAAGAAAAACGATTAGTTCGATTTTTGGCGACCTTTCTCAGACTCTCACAAATATCGAGGAGATTCACATTCTGAAAGCCATAAGCAACCTAACTGAGGGGTAACCAAGGAAGTATTTTTTGCATTTAGGACAATCTTGAATAATTTTAATTTTCGACAAACTGA
>PEDP01001131.1:0-13664 GCA_002918395.1 Erysiphe pulchra | reverse complement strand
TCAGCTCCCTTCAGTTTCCTTTAGCATTCTTCATAACCCTTCAGCACCCTTCAGCATCCTTCAGATACCCTTTATATAACTCATCCACTCGAGATTTATATCTATCGACAACTTTACATAATACATCAGTTCACGAAAACTGACAGGCGTCTTCAATCCTTGAAGTGACACTTAGTACATAATAAAAATCTTCTTGATAGAAAATGTGCCACTATTTTTATGGAAATGTAAAAGGTAGTACGGCAGCCAATTCTAATTAATTTAATAGAAGAGATATTCAATATCTGGAAATTTTTGATTGCTGCTTCAAAGCTTTCAAAGAGTTTTTCTAGTAGGTTGTTAAGAAGCTTAGTTGTGGAATTAAATCTCAGTAAATGGTAAAGTAAAAAAATAATTTACAAGGGAATAAAGACGTATTTTTGGATGAATGATTATTTGGTAAAAAGATATTTATTCATTTTAATGTTGCAATTAATTATTATCAAATAAGCAATAAATATCTGTTGTACGGGAAACCAAATTAAAGCAACCGAGTACTGATTGGCCAATAGAGGGTTGGCGTGCACAAAATTCCTCTTTTTAGGGGGTTAGATGAATAGTGCATAGCCGCAAGATGATTAGTTTGGCCCCAATTAAGAACAGTTGTAGAAGTCTAAATTGTATCATCGGACTTTCCCTCGTTCCCCTACCAATCCCCAAAAATATAAGTAACACATTCAAGAATAAATACAAAACTCCAAAAATTCCCCATCTTCCCGCCTACTACTCCTTTTAAAATTCTTTTGCTGACGCTTTAAAAGACCACAAAACTCCCGCTCCTTCCCCATGTTTAAAATTATAAACTAGTTTTTTTTGAGACAATTAGTTTTTCTTTTAGCTTTACAGTTTGCATGCCTCTCTTCTGTTCCCCGAAAACGTAACGAAATAAAAGCCCCTAGATTAATTATTTTTCATATCTATTTCACAATGTGTAAATAGGCACCTCTAATCGAATCTCATTCATAAATCAATTATTAGCTCATACATTTCATCCGCGGATATACTACCACGAGATCATGTTGTTGAATATCTTCTACTTAGACCCCCTTCCGTCGAAATCTCTCGGCTGCTATCCTCTTTAGAAAAGATAGTGGAGAGAGGAGAGAGTTCATATTCAAAGGTATGGGCTTCATTCCAATCAATTTCGGCCCGATCCCTTTTAAGTTCCTGACGTGTTTTTAACGTCAATTTGGATAAGTCGAAGTCTAACTTCGTATTTTTTCCATGTGCTTTATGATCAGCTGCTATACGAGATCTCCGCACCCGGGGAAGCGTTGGGATTGGAACAGATTTTATATTATCTTCTTTGAGGAACTGTTGATTAGATAAAATCTCAGGTTTGAGTGGTCTTTGGATATCTCCATACTCATGAGCTTCAGCCCGATAGAGAAGAGAGCTGTGGTATTTGGGACCCTGGAACACTCCTTTGCCTGGGTAAATTTGGAGAACACCTTCACACAGTAGTTCTTCGCAAGACTTTTCACAAGAACTCTTCTTCATACTAGTTTCGTGAAAATTTGGAGGTAGTGGTTCTGGGTGAGGAATTACTATTTTTGGTGGTCGAACACTCGAAGATAAAGAACCTGGTTTTCGAGAAATATTTTTAGCTTTAATAGAATTAGATATAAGCCTTTCATCTTCACTAAGATCACTGTCATCGATACCAAGTAGATGTATTCTACCAGTACTATCACCAATAAGGAGTCTTTGAAAATCTTTCGCGAAAGCACCGCAAGAAATACCACCAGAAAGCTCTAAAACGTTTTTTACGAAAGCATTGCCAGGACTTTTACGAATGTCCCACGCAATTAGCTTTCCATCTGTTGCGCCTGTGTAAAATCGGCTCACATCTGCTCCCCATGCAGAGAAAGTAACCCCATCATCAGCCAGCTCTAATGGCAAGTTTGGTTCTGGGTTGTCAATGGATTCTAAGTTTGAACCATAAGTTATTGAACAGCTTTACTTGATTTAAGGCATGACTCACCCCCATGCCGAAGAATATGAATAGGATCTTCACCTAGTGCAACATCCCACACATATGTGCAGCTATCTGTACAGCTTGCTGTAACATAAAGTTTTATAGCACTATTAGGCCTTATTTGATTATTAGTACTAACCTACACTTCAAATTAATAACCACTCACATCAAAGTTAACTCCGTAATATCAAGGGCTGGGCAGTCAAGCGTCATAATACTGATGAAGGTATATTCATTCAAGGCAAATATTCGAACTTGGGTCTTTGTTCTATCGCTATCATAGTTTCCAAATGGGGAAGTTGCTACAGCAAAGACCGGCTGAGTCGGATGCCAAACAGCATCGAAGACGTTGTGCATTCTACCAGAAGAAACATGTAATCGAGTTCCATCATCTGAGTCCCAAATGCATAGTTCACCTGTATTCTTTTTATCATCCGGGATGTCCGAATCGTCACCAGAGTCCGCTCGAGGAGAATATCCCACCAAGAGTAGATTTTCGATACAAGATGATCTGGCCCATTTGATGGTGGCAGGTTGGTAGGCCCAGGGTCTTTGTTCATAGATATCCCCAGATTGTTCCTGGGACTTATTTCCACCGTACTCATCATATGGGGACTCTTCTATAGCATGCTCATAGAAATGATAAACTCGGACTGCGTTATGATTTGTTCCTGATGCTGTAGCAACTCTATCGTGATGTTCAGAGGTCACAACAAAATTCACCCTAGCATCATGTGTCCAAGTTGCACATAAGCACATTCCGGAACCATCGCTATACACTTTCCATACTTTTACAGATTTATCATAGCTTGAAGTAAAAGTATAACCACTGACATCACTATGAGCAGATGATACGACGGAAGTATAGAGCCAAGGAGACTGAGTTGCACGCATAGAATCTAGTGAATTTTCTAAATTTTGAAATTCTGACACAATTGGACGTTCTATTTTGTGGTGTGGGTAGCTTTTGAGTGTATCTTGGCTTACAGAGCCAACGAGAAGATTTCCTGGCTTGTTATATTGCATGTTATGGGGATCAGAATGAGTCAGAGCTCCAACAATAAAAGCATCATTACTAATCCAAGAAATAGCAGCTATATCATTTGAACAATCGGCCCACTCGCTTTGACGAACTAGACAATCTTCCAAAAAGCTCGACACAACCTCTCTGTAAGATGTTTGACCACGACGAATTCGGGCTGGGTAAATTCCATCTATTTCGCGATGTCGAAGTAGTCGATTTACTGGATTGAATCTTGTTTTGATTTTTTCCCTTTCGAGTGACTCAATGGATTTTGTTGTTTCATACTCAGAAACAGTGTTATTGACGGTGTCAAGGAGGAAAGCTATTATATCTGTGCGAGTACGGCCGCTTAACGCTTTGGCTATTGCCGTACTATCTTCTTTAAAGCCAATAGAGTCAGCTATCTTACCTACAAGATAAATACGTCCGGCCATCACACCAGTTATCGCTTGTATGAAATTATTTGATACCGGTATTGATATGGTTATTTGCTTTTTCAGAAGGGTTAAGATATGATTCATCTCTACTCCGGAAAAAGGTACGTGGAGAAGAGGTTCCTCTTTAATTTCATCTTTTTCAAGTTTAAGCAATTTTTTTCGGTCTTGATATCTCAAATATGGACGTGGAGAATTAACTTTTCCAACCTTTAAGCGGCCTCTGTCATTTGATGTAAATAGTTGATACGGATCTTGTGGCCTTATTGTGCCCCGCGTAATTGATTTAGCACACACTGGGTTCAAAACTTTCGTTAGGCGAGTAGTTCTTCGCAAAGGGATTGTCACATGGCTTGGAGAATCTGTAGGCTTTTTAACAGTTTCAATGTCAGTCTGATCAGTACTGAGAGATGTACTCGGTGAGAAAGAATTCAATCTTGCGCTTTTTTCTGTTTGCAGACAAAATATTTCTTCCTGCTCACTGGCGGAATCTGAAATGCTAGTACTGCTTTGACATCGAAGATTACTCTGTAGAGATTTAATTGCACAAATATTAATTTGTGTAGAATAAAGTAGTTTATTAACAATATCGTCACCTAGAATATGTCGAGCACGTCCGTTAACATAGGAACAAGCCTGGGCAGCAAGTATAGGTTCATAGTCTGGTAGAATACAATTACTATTAGATTTAAAGTGGTTTTTAAAGTCTGGATGATCAATTATAGTCCGAACAGCCTAATGAAAAAAAAAAGTCAGAATACATTGAGCTTCAGATTTTTTTTTTCTTACATCCTCTCCAATTTCTTTACAATCTCTTTTTGATAAATGTCCATGATACGGTTTGAGCGCTTTTCGGATGTGAACAAAAACATGAACTTCCAATATTAGAGCAAGTCTATCACGAGAGCGTTCTGGAGCTCGAGAAAGCTTCTGTATTTGGCCATCAGATGAGATACGGATATTCCTATTCTTATGCGATTGACTTGACGATGATTCCCTTATGGATTCTGGAGTCTTCGAAGCATTATAACTTTTCCTTAAGTTATCGAGAGAGTGAAGTCTAAGAGAAGATTGCAGGGATAATTTATCTTGCGGATAGTCTGTAGATTGCGATTTTAGGCTTGTAAAGCTGGGCTGGCTTATCGGGGTTATTGGTGGCTCAAAAAGTTTTCTTCTTTTGCCTCTAACTAGCTGAAATGGTTCAGGAACATCTGTTATTCGACGTTTTCTGTTGTCAAGCACTGGAAAAGACTCCTCAACGCGTTCGGTTGGCCTGCAACCATCTCCATAATTCGAAGTCGGCTTTGGTGTCATAGGTAATTGAAAGTTTGCACGCGACATTCTTCGCTCAAGATCATTTACCTTTACTGTTTCTTCCTTCCTTTCTCCAGACTTCTTCTCATGTTGACTTGAGAAAATTGATTTGGAAATATCTGTGGGCAAGTCACCATGTGTGTCAATAATATGTTTTTCCGTCGGATTATCATTATCTTCTATCAAATTAACGAATTTTGTACCTTCGAAGCTATAATTGTTAGTTGAATTTCTGTTTAGAAACTCCTTAGGGACTATAACCTATACACCCGATTTTTTAGGACTCCTTTATTATCTTTATTACTTTCAGCATCAGGAATATTGCATTTAGATGGGAAGAATCGATCGAGAAGTTTGTTGACTTTTTAATGTTAGCGTAGTTCTTATTATGGCAATACTCGCATACAAGATTTCATGATATCTTTTTGCGCCGCCTGATTGTTCTGCCTCGGCCTTTAGACGTTTTACATACGTACCCCAGCGCGACAAGACAAGGCTGAGCTGAAATCCTCAAGGTTCACAGATCTGTGGACGTAAAAATCTTTGACGCGGCTATTGTCCCATTTACATCAACTATCGATTTAAACATTGGCATTTTTTTAGATCAAGACTTACATGTGCAGATTTGATAGCATTTTTTATGGTTCAAGAAGTAGAACCTATCACGGCGACTCGAGCTCGAGGAATAAAATTATCTGTGTCTATAATCAATAACTGAATATCGCGAGGGAAATATTTATTATCACTTAGAAATCTAGGCTTTAAGAACCATGGCTGTAAACCTCGTTCATGAAGCTATTATTCAAGTATATGAAACTCATCTATTTTCACATTGGGCTCCAACAGCTTGGCTTAAATTGTGCACCTATTCTAACAATAATTTGGTTTTCCGTGACTATGTTTGGAAGCATAATTTGCGACAATTCACTTTGACGGATGGTATTTAAAGACTAAAAACTAGATTTTGGAACCGTACTGTGTGTTAGTTCACTTCGTGCTCATTCAGACTACGTGAATTGAAGCTGATGGACGTATGTGTGATATTATCATAGTAATTAATTAGGATTTATTTCTACAAGTTATCAAATCTGATATGAAACTCAAGTAAAGTATAAAATTTAGCTAGTTGATTCTAATTCAGAAAAGTTCTTAAGTGAGGAACTGTGTAGAAGAACATCTATTATGGATCGGAGCCATACCAACACCAAATATGTGCTCACGTTAGTCTTTCTCAACCAATTATCAGCTTCGAGAACAAAAGATATGACTCTTATTTGATTTACAGGGAAAAAAATTGTAGGCTACAAATCCGTGTATCTGTAAAAAATGATAACTTTGATAAAGATGTAGGTGACTAATCTTAATAATTATTAAATGATGAAACTCCAATTCTTAAAAAAGTGATTTCTAAGAATATGTCTGACGTCTCCATAAATGAAAGTGCGAATGGCTATCATCTAGGAAATGGCAAATATTATTTCGTTTATAAAATGTCATTTTGTAACCTTATTTACCATCAAGCTGCCCAGCTCATATTTCGTGACAAGAATCATTACAACGCGACATATCTGACACACACTTAGAGAAGATGATGGCCGCAAGAAAAGTTCTTTCTGTACGTTCATACACTCCGGGTTGAACAGCGCATTTCTTTGTCTTTAGCACACCATACCACATTGCATGATAGATTGGATGATAACAAATGGAAAGGCAATTATCCATCCAATTTGTCTCTTCCAATTTAATCTTAAGAGGGATCAGTTCTCAAGTATATATTCTGGCCTAAATGCAAAAGAAGACCATGCCAAATTGGCTGACATGGAAGTTATGGTAAAGCGCATTCTCGACTCTCGAATCCAGGAAAGGAAAAATAGAAACTTGAATTCAATTGTTGCACTTTCTCTTAATTTGAATTCGCTCTCTAATAATTAAGCGCTCGACATAATCATTTTTAACTTGAAGTATTCGTGCTATGAATCGTGTCCAATTCTTTCAAAGTTTCCGTTTTTCCTTCATTGATTTTGAGGTCGTGTATGTACTCTGTCATAAATTTAGCATCTGCCAATTTGGAAGGGTTTTCTATTGACAAAGTCATAAATATACTTGAAGATTGACTCCTTAGTTGAAATGAGAAGAAAAAATTTGGTAGGACGATCGCCTCGTCATTTTTTACTTTCCAATCCAGAAAATAATTTGGCGTATTAAACGTCCATAAAAAGTACTGCTCGACTTTGAATGTTTGCGCGTTCCAGAGAAGCATTCTCCTCCACAATCACTATTTAAGCTTCCTAATTTGTGGAACGTATGCTGCATTGTTGTGTTGTTGTGTTGTATTAAAGTTACTTTTGAGATCATTCTCACAAAAAGCACGCTTCGATGGGTTATCAGCTCGTGTCTACACTATGTTACTAAAAAATGGTTTCTATCAAAATTTCCATTACTATGTCAAAACGAAGTTGAACAGTGGGCCTTAGAGGTTGAAAAATTTTAGAGCAAATTGAATTTCAATATCTTACAAATTTGTATAAACAATCTTTTTTTCTCAAGAAATGACGAAAAGACTATTGATATCTACCATACAGCTGATATCCTTTTGGTTGAAATTAAACAAGGAGATGGGTATCTTTAAAAAAGTGAAGAGCTGGACTTTTATCCAAATTGAGGAGACAAAAATGAGTAGTAAAATTTACTCAGCAGGTTCTTGAGAAATCAAGAAGCTCCATTTTCCGACGAAATTAGTAGCAAAAAAATTGAGAAGAAGATCTGTGACATTGCGTTAGCCTGATGAGGCGAAGTTTATAAGTTATTGAGATCTAAAAACTTCTGAAAGCTCCTCATTTTGCTCACTGAGGAATTCATTCTGCCATGCAGAGATCTGAAAGTCATCCTCTGGAGTATTTTCTGATTCACCATAAAAGTCCTGATCTAAAGGCCCTGGCTGCGATACTGAGTCGACATTATTGGTAATCTTATCCTCAAAAATTAAACCGCCAGATACAAAATGGCAACTTTGCGCGGAATCATGACTTGTTTGCGAAGAATTAAACATGTCCTTGTTGAAAGACACATAGTCTTTGTTTTCTGAGCGTTGTGGTAAAGATATTTTTTGGTGGTTTTCTTCTGTGCGTATAAACTTTGATGTATGATTGTGAAATGAACTGTTATTCACATCTCTGTTTATATAATAAGTATCCTGGATTATATTTTGGTGTAAATGATTTGATTTAATTTCATACTTAGCTGAAATTTGATCAGTTGCTGGTATCAATGAGTTTTGTAGCTCCGATGTAGCTTCAGGAGCTGGCCAGGATTCTAGATAGCTTTGGGGAATACCTACATTAAAAGTTCCAGGCTCATCAACTAACATTGATTGACTTAAGGAAATTTTAGGAGCTGAAGGCTGATCAATAATACACCGCGCCGCTGCTACATCTATGGCATGTTCCTCTTCGATTTTCTCAGTATCACCTACGGGTTTAAAATACTTCCAGCTATTTAATCGTGGATCGGATTCGAATGTAAGAACTTTTAAAAAATTAGATTGATTATCGTGCTCTTCGACTCGCTTTTGTGTTTGATGATAGGTTTTATCATTCATAGGATTTGAAAGATATGATTTAACAAAACAATTATCATATTGTAGTTGATGAGCTAGTATTCCAACGCTGTCGATAGCTTGATTCCCCAAAAGATTAGATGTACTAGACTGATGCGAAGAAGCTGTATTAGTCTTTTCTAGAGCCATTGGCGACAAGTAGACTGTAATTTTCTCATCTTGAGCCTCACACAGCTTGCATCCTGTTGTCAAACAAAATCCCATTTTTTCGGCTGTAGGCCATGTATTCGAAGAGCTGGCATTTCCACAGTGTACTTCAGAAGATTCTCTAAAATGGATTCCTTCAGAGCTAGTAGTCTCTCCTTCTATAATCATTTTAGAAGAGATTCTAGAGTCAGATAGTGGATTTTCATGGTCGACAAGGTCGTTTGCTCTATCTCTTATTGCACAATCTTTAGTTACTTTGCCAGATACTTGATATATCGAGGACGATCCACTTTTAGGACTATTCTTGACTTTAGCTTTAGGTCCTGGTTTTTTCCATAGAGCTCTTGGTTTTCCTCGTCGTAGCTGCGAGGAAGTATCCTCGGTACAATTTCCCTGTGAATGAATGCGAGACGTAGTAGGGCTATATGCCTCCTCGGGTATAACTCTCCTGGCCTTTAGTATATCAGTCTCCTTGTGATTACCTGATAGATAGACTCAGAAATGGGATTTGAGTGAAAAAAAAAGGCTCACATGTCCACGTTCCTCTATTGTTCGTGGGATTCTATTGAAAGCGCCACCTCGAGTAACAACTTTGCGGTAGTTACCGGAGCCTCGAACAAAGCCAGAATCGCTTAAACTTCTAGATGCATTGGGATAATTCTCTGTCCATCGAAGGATCCTTGTACCGGCCGGAATTTCAGAATTAAAGTCTCGGACATATCCTCGAATATTGGGATCAGGCTGGATACCATTTCCCATTGCTGGAGGTATCATATGACCCTCAGTGATTAGGACATCTCGCATCTTATTCAACATCTGTACAGCTGAAGGTCCACTACATCCACTTTACCCAAAATTAATCATATAGAAATGTGTTGAAAACTGAAAACTTACGGCTCCAAACGATGAACAATTTCGTCCCAAGGAATTCGGAGCTTTGCTTTGTGACATTCGTACTGAATATTTAAGAGAAGTTTCTCCATCATGCGTGGCCCTGCAATCGTCATTAATGCAAGTCAAAAAAATTTAATTTTAAAAACTTGCTGTGCCATAAAACCAACTTTCTGCCTTTGTAACGTCCATTAGGATCTACCGGTCCACCACCATACTTTTTTCGAGACTTTTCCATAGAGTTATATGATGTGGGTATACTAGGATGATCAGGGCCCACCATTCGTGCGATTTCTTTGGAATACTCGCTTCGTTGCGCCCAAAGCATTTCTTTCTCGTTTTTGCACCCAGGCTCCGAAGTTAATGATTCGCAATCAAGTTCAACTTGGCCTTGATCTTCTGAAAGATAATCGGCCTTCTCATCCTTTACGAATTTGAAGACATCATCTTTGGCATTATTCGTATCCTCAAAATCTGGCAGAGTTTCGTCTACTTGACTTGAATTGTGTTGGGTAGAATCTCCAGTATTTATTTGCATAGAGCTAAAAATGCCCGCCATCTCCTTACTTTTTCGGGCATTTTTGCCTTGACAACTATTAGTTAGAATGAGATCGTTGAGATATGATATAAGGTGTATTTTTTCAAATTTTAAATACGAGAAAAGACCTACGGTTATTGCACTTTTTTACTTTATCTGGAGAAACCTTGGGATTTGAGCCACCAGAAATTAGCGAGACTTCATTTTCAGTCTTACCCAAGCGACCGATACTACGAGGGCTTTTGACTATGCCCTCTTCTGAGAATATCTCAGAGCACTTGCTTGGAGATGTCTCTTTTCCAGAACAAATAGTATAATTTGATGAATCCTCGCTAGAGGCGGTAGTATCAAAACGTTTCCCAGAAGTTCGGAGAGATTTGCGCCGTTTTTCTTTCATTGCATAGAATAAATGGGGAACGAATTTGGTCTCAACTTTGTTTGATAGTGCTAGATGTCTTACATTTAAAAGTAGCAGTGGCAGAGTCAAAGTGAGAATATATTTTGCACAAAAGATAAAGCACGTGATCAGGACGAGCATATCGAAACCAAGACAGGGAAGCGTAACGAAGAAAGACACTAATATCTTCATATCTTTGTTCGAGTGAATGACAATAACTAATCTGAAGCACCGAAACAGGCCACCACCGACAGCTTTCGCGAAGCTTCAAACAAAGACGGTTTTATTTTGTGGCCAGGATCGGTCAGTAACACCAATTCAATGGACATTGTTTGAAATATGCAGATTTTCAAAGCCACACAAAGGCATAAATAAATTATGGTGCTTATCGAGTGCGAGATGATGTCGACTAGTGAGTGCTCTAGTCATAAGAGGTTGTATGCACGAATCCAATCCAGTCCCGTCCAATCAGCATCATTGTAATGACCATTACCAACACAATGAGTGTCATTTGTTTCTTGAAAAAGTACCTGATTGATTACATAATCTTAGCTTTGGATTTTGTATATTCTGTCACTTACTCCTAGGCGAGACTTCCGCGTCAGAGTCACGAACCACCAGAGCTTAGGAGAATACTCAGGCTTCATTGCAAACAAATCGTGGCTATTTAAGCAGTGACTACTGATTGCCATTATTAGAAACATTTGTATTTGAGAAGCAGCAGCCACCTTGGACGTAATTCTTTTTGACTTTCCCCAATACTACAAGCTCCTCTCAACCCTAATTCGAAACCAATGATACTCATAATTTACCTATCAAAAGACAATGAAAATTAACATCAAAATGTTAACTCTGGTGTTTGTAAATTTGACTTTAAAATGAATTATGACTTTTTTTTTACCATAAATAGAAGGGTCTAGGGTTGCACTCATCTAAAGTGAGAGACGGAGCTTCATAGTTGTTTCTCGTTGAGCACCTTGGGCTCTCAGAGACAACAAAAATTTTTCCACTTGCAATGTTCTGTAGCTTGAAAGTCGTTAACCAAACTTTTTAATCCAATTGTTCTTTTTAAAATTTGGGAGTTTTTTGACCTTACTACTAACTTTCAATAATTCTTTACTTCTTCTCCATCTATCAGTCAGCTGTATCTTGTTTTAAAGCCCTAAGCCTCGTGATTATATTATTCCACTCAGAAATCCATTCAATTTTTTACCCAAGTTGAAAGAATTTCAAAGGCATTAATAGTAATACGCCTGGGGAAAATCGTGTGCACAATTTTCAGAGAACTCTCTCTTCGAATCCCTTGATCTTACCTCCAAAAGAGGCCGCCCAAACAAAACTGTACAGCCACTAAAATCAGCTACTCGAAGCCTGTCATGTAAGAGCTTCCAGTCCCGATTACTGCAGTCAGGGTGCGATTTATGGAAGGTTCTGATAGTAGCAGGAAAAGCAAGCTTGCTTCTCCTACAGTACTAAATGGAAGTTTTATGTCATCTGGACCTGGACAGCTTTTTAACCGAAAAGCACTGGTAGAGAGAGAGAGAGAAAGAGAGACACATAATCACAATCTGTTATACACATCTTGAAAACTTCGAATCACATAGAAGAGCCGTCACCACTTATAATTTCTGGCTCATTATAGACCCAAAGTCTGCCAACTACTAGCTCTTGAACTGCCATCTGGTTTACAGCTGTCTCGTCGTAGAATCAACTTATTTCATCTGCCACGTGTTCAATCAGTCCTTCATCCTAATATAGACAAGGCACAAAGTTAGGATCCAGTCCTGGATCGGGAGACTCAAATACTTCGTAACCTCCAACCAAAATGACTAGTTATTTTGGACACTCCTATTCCCAAATTCTTTCTGCGTCTAGATAAACTCTCTTGCATTCGTGATTTTATTTTTCAGCTACAAACTCCATTATCTGATGTGCTGTAGTTTCAACCTTTTTCGCTTTTGCAATTTACGTAGTTACTGAAATCTCTTTTCTTTACTTTACGGTATTTCCAAGGTAAGAATAGTAAAGATAATTGTTGGGCCTCCTTTCCTCCACCAGTACAGCTTGATAACCAGAAATAAATGAAGTCTTGGTGACTAGTAAGAGCTTCTAAAAATAAGATGGTAAGTTTAATTCAAAAGATTTTGATATTGCCACCGTGATTCTTATACAAATTTGTGAAGTGTTTTGGGTGTTCTGGCTTGAGGAATGCTAAAAAGAGTGTTTAGGTCATTCTCGGGGTGAGTTGACAAAAGAAAGTTGGAAGTTTTCTGAGTCCTGTTTCTCGTATAGTACGGAGTACTACATTTGGCATGTATGGAGCAAGACCATTGTTAGTTACTATAGGCAGAGATTTTAGCCTCTATGATGCCCTTTTCCCGTGTGCAAGGCAAGTCATGTATAAATTCAGCTTTGTGGTAGATAGCCGAAAACAGATCTTGGTAATTCTCAGCAAGTAAAATTTGATGTGCAAGATTAAACTGTCGGAGACAACATTGTTTTGGTTGTAACTTTCACTGCTTTACAGCTCCATGATTGCTTTAAAGATTGGATTTGGGTCTTATGACAAACACTATGCTTGGACTGAGGTTTCTGCTGTTGCTGTGGAGATAGATAAGACTTTTCTAAGACAGATAAGTTTACCATAAAGATGTATAGCGATTTTCTTGTAAAATAATTCGCACAAATACTTGGACGTTGATTAAGATCTGACCTCTTTCCAGCAGAGTGATAAATAAGTCATTCAACTATGAAAATACACCAAGATGGTTTCGGCGCTCAGAACATACTGCATGCTAGGAGCGGAACTATGACCATGTTTTAAACAAAATTCGTGATAGCATAGTAAATAACTGTAAAATTAATAATTAATGTGATGTAATATTGTTCGGTCAATACAACGACTAAGTGAATAAATAACATACTGTAAGAATTGGTCTAAGATGTATACAAGGATAAGATTGCACCTGAAATTAGATGATGACTTGAGATTGTGAGAATAATTGTATTATTGTTTTCTTACTATCTGGCCTAGCTAACACTACTTATAACTATGGTATACTCATCTTGTATGAGGGTCTGTAAGTATGATTCATCTCATTACGTAGGTAAGGCAAACGCAATCATTGTTATGAACACTTGAGTCTGAATTTACCGTGTACTATTCGGAACTTCCGAGTTATCGATGGCTTCGGAGTTGCCGTTGCACCTCCTCGCCTAATCTATGCTCACCCATTGCTCAACTAGTTATGCATACCCCTGCATAAAACAACAACATACAACATAC
>PEDP01001130.1:0-13698 GCA_002918395.1 Erysiphe pulchra | reverse complement strand
TGACGGAGTATGAGAAGTGCTTTGTACAATCCTTAAACTAATTTTCATTTGTCTTTCCTTTCTTCTTTACTTGAGTAAATAGCGGGCGTGAACGAGTAGGGCATGCCTGAGGCCATGATCCCTATCGGCTCCGCCGGTCCTGTACCCAAAGTGGACATTGTGGCGTATGCCTAGGACCTTAAATAGAATAAATAAATAAATAAATAAATAAATCCTTGTCGATTCTTAACAAGGTTTAAACTGCGCTAAGTAGCTTGCTTCTACGTAAATTTTACATATTTTCTTCTTTGGGTTTAGCGGCCAGCTTAGAAGTATTTGTAAGGTCAGGTTTTCTATATCTTAAATTAAAGGGAACAAAGAAGCTGATTCCCCTAAGTCAGAAGAACATCAATGAAAGTAAAGTAATTTTTGAACTCAGCTGTTCATTGAAATCGAATTATACTTCATCAAAACCCTCTTTCAATAATCATGTCTTTTCAACTGAATGTGGGAAAAGCAATAGTTCATGATGAAAATGTCTCAGTTCCGAACCAAAATCAGCTATATTCTAACATTCAACCGGTTAAAATCCAAGATATTCAACCTAAGTTTGCCCATATATATTTGGATGACCATGATCAAGGAGATCATGGCTGGTATGGAAATATGAGTGAGCTTAGCATCAGCGCACCGTGCTAGTATCCTTAAGGACTAACACTATTCAAAGTTAGTTGTCTTGGCTCTTTTATCGGAACACTGGGTGCAATACCATGCTGTATTATATTTCCAAATCCTTATAAATCTATCCCTCAAGGCAATGTTGGTTTGGTTACAAAATTTGGAAGATTTCATCATGCTGTTGACCCTGGCTTGATTAGGGTTAACCCACTTAGCGAACGTCTAATTGAAGTCGATGTGAAGATTCAGATTGTAGGTATGATTTTAACCCGTCAAATTCCAGAATGAAGCTCAATTATAAGAGTAGAGGTTCCACAACAAGTGTGCATGACAAAGGATAATGTTTCTGTTCACTTAACGTCAGTTATTTGTTATAATATAATATCACCCCACAAAGCAGCATTTGGCATTTCGAATGTCCGGCAAGCTCTGATAGAGCGTACACAGACTACTCTTCGTCATGTTGTTGGTGCGCGTGTGCTACAGGATGTCATTGAACGTCGTGAAGAGTTAGCGCAGTCAATTGAAGACATAATCGAAGATGTTGCATTAGGATGGGGCGTTCATGTTGAGAGTATGCTCATCAAAGATATCATCTTCAGCAATGAGCTACAAGAATCACTTTCAATGGCTGCTCAGTCCAAACGCATTGGAGAATCCAAAATTATAACAGCTCGTGCAGAAGTCGAGTCAGCAAAGCTCATGCGTCAAGCAGCTGACATTTTGTCCAGCGCACCCGCCATGCAGATAAGATATCTTGAGGCTATGCAAGCAATGGCTAAAACAGCAAATAGTAAAGTTATTTTCTTACCAGGCAGTTCAACATTGGGATGTAATGAACAGTTGAAAAACTTAACCGATATAAACCAGAGCACTCTCTTAGCCGAAGAGAAATTAATTGCCAGTTACAAAGGTGATCTGCAACAAGCTAACGACGCCTATTCTATGGAAAATATTTGATTCGGCAAACATGTCTTCACTAGGGCATTACTGATAGAAATCTAGCTCTTAGTTTGTATCAGGAAGTATCAAGAGAAAATAAGGACGAGGAATGATATTTTGAAATGTTCATTTTTTTCGATGTAAGTTAAAAATCACACTATTCCACTCATATTATCGTTACACTTCACTTGTTTTAAATTTTTTTTATCAAAAATTGTTCATTCTATAGCACAATATCTAATTAGCCCTAATACGGTAAAAAAGCATCATAACTGTTTTTTGACGAAAAATTTACAAGCTATTCTGATTGTGAGATTAAGAGGATTTTTGTCACAAACTGTCGTAAATGACAACTAAAGAGCGAAGAGAAAATGAGAAGTTTTCATGCATTTGTAAGTCAACATCTCAAATACCGACCAATCGCTATTTTGTAACATTCTAGGAAAAAGTTTGACAAACGATTCCGCCATACACCGTTATTTCCTTCAAACGCCGTGATTTTCTTATACCAACCAACCAACCAACCAACGGATGAAATCTGACGAATAGAAATCTTTCTTGCATCGATACAACACGGTTCGTCACAGCTACGACGTCTAACCTTTGAGCATTTATTTTGGAAGATTTGTTATGAATTTTTATGAATTAAGAATACTATTTCCTTTTAAAATTAATAGTTAGTAAGACAACGAGGCAGAAAATTGCATCTTAATTAAAGGCAAATTCTATAATTAAAGGCAAATTCTACTGAATACAATTCATCATCTTTTACTTAAAATCCTGTGATCACAAGATTGATAATACTTATCTGACATTGCTTTTTGGCCTTAAGACGGTAGGGACAGTTAAGAGCTAGATAAAAATTGATTAAGTCGAGGTGCCATACATCGAATCCTAAAATATCCTTGAGGGCTTTTTCCCAATAGGACCGCTCAGACTTAGATTTTGATTTTTTGCTATGTTGCAGAATCGAAAATTTGCAAAAAATTAAGAGTTACGTGTAAGGATTAACTAGCAAAAACCACATCTAAATCTTCTGATTTGCGACCTCTGTAGACTTACAGTTCCATATTACTATCAATACTAGTTCAACTAAAATACTGAAAAGTTAAAAAGTTTTCGAATTTATTTTAAATTCCGTAGTCAATCATTCAAAAAAATTTAAAATTTAAAATGTTGTTTATAAGCCTATAAACTTGTTCACATTAAATGGAAATACACGTCATTTAATGTGTCCCGTCATAATCCCCTAGGTAGTCTCTATCGGTGCGAAAATTCTGTAAAATGTAGATTTGATATATTGTTACTCGGTGAAATTTTGAAATAATAAATACATACTAACTGACTCTTATGTTGAGCTCCAAAGTCGATCGTGATAGAATTTTAATGTTTTTCTTGATTATTCAGCTCTGCGGGGAACTCTTAGAATTCTGCAACGTAGCAAAAAATTAAAATCTAAATCTGACCCGCCTAATTAGGGACGTTCAAACATGTCTTTATAAGACTGCGTAAGAAAAACTGTATAGGAATTAAGCGACATTTTTGTAGGTTGATGTCAAGTTAATTTTACCACGCATTTTTTGAAACTCGTCGTGATATACGTCGAGCTCATTTTGTGATATTCGACACACATGGAGCAGCTCTATAGAATTCCTTGGTAATACAATTCCTCGATTAAAGTATACAATTTGATTTAGTATCCCAACTTGCGCAGAAAGTTGATTATACCATTACTACTGTCGACGACGGGCTAGCTAGGCGAGAGACAAACAAGTCTTCGGGGAAAATTAATTATAGAAATCGACACCCAAACGCCCAAAATAACAATGAAAATAAAATAACACTAGCAGGTTGTACTTCTCGCATTCCTTTCCGTGCGCTGAGGAAGAAAAACCAGATTGGACCACTTCGCGAAGCCTCAAGTAGAAACAGGGTATCCTTCCCTCATGAATGGAAAATAAAGTATGCATACTCGAACTTAAGCGAAAACTTTTTATGATGCAAATTACTATGATCCAGGCAATACTGCCACATACGCCATAGCCCTTTCGTGTTGCTCTAGAGATGGACGAGGACTTCATAGCTGTAAGAAGAAACATCCATAACCACTCTCTGGACTAGGCTGGGAAAGTTGACTTTATTTTTGACAGTCTTATTCGAGCACAACGTGCTTGGTGTACCCCTGACAAACCCAGCCCATCTAACTGTTCAAAAGGGAGAAAGTAGTTTTGAATTCGCTCTTAGGCTACGAAAGTTCAATTATGCACTCCCAACAAACTTGATTCTTGATCAGAGGTACGAGAGATTTAAAGAAAGAATATACAGCAATCTCTACCCCGAAAATGGACAACTACACAACGCGATATTTATTTAATGTCAAACGACGAACTTGCGGATCACGTTGTGCAAGTTAAGGAAGGCATCGAACGTTGGGCCCTTGAAGATAACGTATATCAAAGATTGCAAATCAAGACTAATTTGCCTTTTAACATATGGTTATCTGCACACCAACAAAATCGATGCAACCCCTATCACTCAAAACCTTGATTTTAGCAATACAACTCCCAATATCTTCACATTTACATATGTCCAAACAGCATTCTTAACGAACCTGCCTTTTTAGCGAACAAAAACAATAACCAACGTTTCAAATGTGGTAAGTACGGACATAAGGCAAATGATTGTATATCTAATAAAAACCATTCAAACGTAATCAAGGCCTCAAACCGTCCAAAATATTAACTTAATTAGTCTAGCAAAAGTTTAAGAGATAAATCTACTGCAATGAAAAAGAGGAGATTCAACGATTCCCATCAAAAATACAATTCAAACTATAATAAAGGAAGTAATAGTTCATTCGTCAAAGAGAACATTGAAACAAAAGATGACGATATCATTCCGCGAAGTCGAGGATAAAGATGTTGATTCGGAACTCGAGAACTTTCTCCAAGAGTGCTTATATAAAGAAAGCAATGAAATGTGCCAAGACGCTTACCGTGTGGCAATGTGCGTTGGTAGTAATCAAACAAAAACCTAAATCTGTTAGAGAGCGACACGGTACACCGCATAATTTATTTTCCACTCGGTTATATAATTTTCCTTTGTACATTTCACAACTTTCTTTGATTACGGGTGTTCTTCTTGATATGTATCTTTTTCTCTAGCTCGAAAGCTACTCTCTTTTACAATACAAACTTCCCATCATCAATATCAGGCATAGGCGGCAAACGACTAAAATTCACCAAAGATGCACTAATTTATGCGCAATTTAAAATCGGCCTACATTCTTTCTCTGAATGATTCGCTCCCTCTACTATCTCAGTTGGGATAATATCTGACAATACTATTCCTGGAGGTCTCACCCTTGTCTAGATAATATTTCATGCTTTGGGTCTAGAATTTATACAGAACTGAACGGTTCGCCTACTAAATTAACTATAAAATCTAACTCTGCTCCAATGCCTTTCATGTGCTTTTCAAAACCTGAGCCTTAGAGCTGCCGAAACCCAGCCCGTACACTGGCATTCGGCCAATTATACGTTTCTAAGTTCCCCCCTTTGTTCAATAAATCTCAAGTACGAACGAACATCTTCTTCACAACGCGACACTCTATTGACGCAGGTAACTATCCACCAGTTAAACTTCTATTCGCCGATACAACCCACACCAACATGATGCTATCCGAGAGTTTTGTATGACACACGAAGGATCTATCATTCAAAAAAATAAAGGACCTTGGGCAGCACCACTTCTACTAACACCTAAAAATACTGCTTCCTCTACTGACAAATTAACTTGGAGAGTTTGCGTTGACTATAGAGAATTTAATAAAACCATAAAGAAACGTGCTCACCCTTTACCAAATGCCTTTGACGAAATACAACGTGAAGCAGGCCACAAATTTTATGCTTTTTTTTGATGTAAATAATGGATTTTGTCATATACCAACGAATACTTAAGATTATGAAACGACCGCATTTGTTAACCCATTCGAAATCTATGAATGGGTAGTTATGCCGTTTGGTTTATGTGATGCGCCAGCGATCTTCCAGAGTTCAAAGAAGAAGTTCTACATTCATTTCGTTCTTTCGCTGCTGGATTACTTCATGATGTTGCTATTTGGGCCAGTACAACTCGTGAACTACCAGAACGCATTCTAGCTTTTTTTCCTAGATGTGTTGAATACGGCCTCTTGCTCTGCTCTGAAAAGTGCCGTCTTTTTGTAATTGAAGCAGTCTTTCTTGGGTTTCTAATTTCCGATAAAGGTGCTGCAGCCGATTCAGATTAAGTTGCTTCTAATCGCGATTGATCCATGACTTTATTTTTAAGAAATTCATTTTTATGTGTATGCAGCCTTAAGGCTATGACACAGTAACAATTTTTAGTTACATATTAGATGATTCAACTTTTCATTAGGTACATTCATGCCTCGGATTCCATTTGCAGATGCAACTACGAAGCTCAATCGCTTTTACTTCACAATTGGTCAACCCTCATCCGTCAACATCCATCCAAGGAAGTTACAAACTCTGGACTATCCTGACATGCCTCCACCATCCTGTAAATATCCACCGTACGAAATATGGTTGGGTCTGTTGGATTTGAACCAACCATCTCTTGTCTTGAGTGAGGTAGGTGCCCAAGCTACTCAGACTCTACTTGGGAGAAGGGCCTGGAAGGTATACCTATGCCTTACAATACATCCAAAATTCATAGTTTTGTTAACGTAGCTAGTTATTTGCAATCTCTAATCAAAGATTTTTCTGAGTTGGCAGGTCCACTTACAATGTTATGAATTATGATCAATCAGTTAAAGTTAGCTCCGATGTTTCAAATTAGACTCTGGCATCGAGGATCGGATAATCTCAGTTTTAGAATGTCTGTTTGTCAGATTTGGACCCTCGTCTCGGAATGCTTGAGATGCTGGACTAGACACATCGTGAATTCTCAACCTTCGTCAATTTGTATCTTAGTTTGTTCAGCTTCAGTATACTAGTTCACGACTTCATTTATTTTAACTTATCTTTAATTCAATTCTTCCTCCCTTGTCTTTACAATCCCTTTAAATGTACATAAAGAAGTTATATAGAAAAGGCAGCCAATACTGCCTGTCCTACATAGTCACTGACTAAAAAAGGACATAAATGGATTATTATTACTTATAATCCCTATCTTAAATTCAGTCAGGTCCCTATAACAACCCTCGAAGACGGCTCTCGATATTCACGCCGCAACATACCGATCAGTTTATTTAGTGAAGGAAAAAAAAGTTTTTTTTCTGAGTGACTTGGATGCTTATGACTACTGGAAGTTCTTCGATGGCACCTATCCCAAACCATCGGATCTTTCTGTTGAACAAGTTAAAACATTAGATTCAAAATCGTCAGAAATAAAGGCGAAGCTTATCAGGCAGCAGATTACATGAGACCGTAAGGCAAGAAGGGCACATCATTATTTGAAGAAAACATTACATCAAAGTCAATCTAGAAAATTAATAATAATGAATCCGATAGATCCAGTGGGATCATGGGATCTTATTACAAACATTTATCGTCCTTGAAAGGTAACAATGATTCTAGTAGCCCTAAAAGACTTAATAAGAGAAAATTACGTTCAAGGTGCAGATGTGGCTGACTGTCTAACTAGATAAGAAACTGCCAATGAGGAGATATCAAGGCTAGGAGAAAACTTTCCAGATAAGTATCTGGCTCTCTTACTATTAAGTGGACTTCCACTGTATGGGAAGCCTGGCGATCTACGATTTTCGCAAGATATCAATCCACTCAAGACTTAAAATCTTCTGAAGTTTCTGCACTTATTCGTGAGGAATATGACCGACGAATAAAGGCAAGATGATGGGGATATGCAAATGGCTAACCCCGCAAGAAATCTACCGACTCGAAATAATACTGGTAATTCTCAAGCAAAGCCAGCATACGATGTTGACAGAAATTGCTACAATCGCCACAAAGAAGGACATGAATGGCTTTCTTGCTGGTCGAAAGGTGGAGGATTGTATGGTAAAAGTCGTAAACAAAAGGAGTCAAATAATAAGAACAAAAATCCGAAAAAATGCTAAAAGTCAGAAGCGAACATAACAAGTGCAGATAATAGTAAAGATGCACGAAATTTTGGTTACACTTTTAGCGCCCAAATATTTAGGTCTTTAATGAATAACTCTTTTGGGATTATCCAAGATACGGGTGCATCAATACATGTTATCCCATACAGAGATTTGCTTACAAACTTCGGGCTAGTAAAAGAACCTGTCAATGGATTAGGAGGCTCAATGTATACTGCAGGAACTGGAGATGCTATTATAGAAACCTTCATAAACAATAAGACTTACTTTACTTAATGTAAAGTAGGTCCATATGGTTAAAAATACACTAGTCTCAGTTGGATGTCATATTAATAATGGCGGCAAGTTTTAGATGTCAGAAAATTCCTGAAGGCTTATAACACCAGATGGACAACGTCTTACTAGCGGCAAGTTAGTTTCAAATGTGTTCATTTTGAATGAAACAGTTGTTAAACATGTTCAATAGGAAGTTAATTTCGCTGATACAAATAAACTTAGCTGGAATGATGCACACAGAAGACTCGGCCACATTTCATTAACTTCAATTAAGAAGCTATTCCCTAATAATAACGTAACTGGCCTTCATACTCGCTTCACAAAAATCGAATTTCTTCGATAAAAGATTGATGCAGCAGAAGCGATAAAGCAGTGTGTTTCATGGGTACGCACTCAGACGGGTAAGACTTCTCGAGGAATACGAAGCGACAATGGTGGCGAGTTAATAGTCGTATCCAAATTTCTGAAAAATGAAGGGATAGAACACCAACATACAGCACCCAATTCCCCACAGTAGAATGGTGTAGCCGAAATACTAAATAGGACTTTGGTGGAAGGGGCTCGCTCAATGTTAATAGAAAGAAATTTGTCCAAAAAATTATGAGCAGAAGCAGTTAGTCATATGAACGAGATAAGAAATATAGTTTCAACAAATTCAAATCCAAATGGCATGTCTTCATGTAAAATATGGAAAAATAAAAAGCCAGATATATCACACTTTCAAGAATTTGGTTGTAAAGTCTGGATCCTCGATGATAATCCTAATTCTAAATTAGATGCAAAGGCGAAACCCTACATCTATGTTAGTTTTCATGAAGGTTCTCGTTCCATCAAATATTACCAACCTAATACAAATAAGGTCTTGATATCAAGAGATTTCAAATTCAGCAAAGGTATAGATAAAATAAGTGGAAATGATACATCTATTGAGGGGGAGATAGAAAGTAAAGTCAATCTCGACCATTCCCAAACTGAGGAAAAAGATAAAAAAGACATTGAAAATGAATCTGATGTAGTAACGAATACTTTGAGTACCTTAAAAATAACGAAAGAACAATTGAAATTGCAATTAAAACAGGAACTTGTAATTCAGAATCAAATGACAATACAGAGCGACATTCAGAAACTTTTTAGTCTTTGCCAGTTAGACATTAACGAGAACAAAAAGGGGTAGACTATAGACAATTGAACGATCCTGGACATGTCTCTCGTTCCAATCGGATAAATAAGGAACCTAGAGACAGTTCAACAGTTGGGTATGCCGAAATTGTTAATATTGCTCGATCTTCAAGTACCTGGCAGAATTGACCGAGCAAAAGAATTAACCGAGTGCTTGGAATGGAAGTCAGCTATTGAAGCTGAACTAACTCAACATAAAGATTGGGTACTTGGAAATTGTGTGATTTGCCACCTGGAAGAGAAGCAATCGGTAGCCGATGGGTTTTTTTCCAGAAAATTTAATGAATGGGGAAAATTATCTCGCTACAAAGCTTGACTTATTGCCCAGGGTTTTTCACAAATCTAAGAACAAGACTATTGCGAAATGTTTTCTCCAGTTATGCGATTGGATACGTTACGTATTTTGTGTGCCATTCAAGTAATTCTAGGACTCGAAGTAAATCAAATGGATATAAAGGGCGTATATCTAAATGGTGTTATCAAAGAAGAGATCTATATGAGACAACCACCGGGATATGAAACCAGAGATGGCAAGGTTTGTCGTCTGCGTCGATCATTGTACGGTCTTAAGCAGGTAGGACGAGAATGGAACAGGCGATTTAATGAAGTCCTTATCAAAATTGGATTTAGAAGAGCTACTAAAAAGCACTGCTTGTACTAGCGAAGAATCGAAAATAGTTTTGAAGTGATAGGCGTTTGGGTAGATGATCTCTGCCTGCTAGCAAAAACATCAAATGATATGACAAAACTTAAACTAAAAATTTGCTGCGAACTTTTGGCTACTGACCAGGGCATCCCAAAGTTTATGCTATGGATAAAAAATGATTTAGATCTCCAAAACCATTCAATCCGTTTGTCACAAGAATTATAAATTCAAAAAATAATACATTGTTTTGAATTTGAATTTGACGACGATAAAATTTCTGATGTTGCGAGTTTAAGATTACACGTTACTACGGATGACGAGGATCAAGTTGACGTCACGAAATACCGATCAGCGATCAGATCCATCATGTATGCCGCGATCGCTACACGCCCCGACATTGCTTTTGCTGTTAATTCGTTAGCACAATTCAACGTAAACCCTTCAGAAACACATTGGAATGCTGAAAGAAAGATATTCAAATATCTTAAATCAACTAAAGGTATTGGTATACTATATGACCGACGTGGAGGAAATGCAAAAATTGAAGTGACGAGATTTGCCAACGCAGGGAATGGGATCGAAACAAACTCGGGGTGCCCGACCTCAGGAGGAGTGTATATAATTGATGGATGAGCAATTAAATGGATGTCGGAACGATAACGTGGTGCGACATTGTCAGAAATGGAATCGGAATTCGTAGCTTCCTGTCGTATAGCACAAGCTGGAGTTTGGATCAGAGATCTAGTAGAAGATCTAGGGTTTAAACAAGGGCCAGTAAATTTCTGGATCGACAATTCAGCTCTTTTGTGGTGTGTTGGAAAATGTTCTTTCCAAGCGCCCTAGATTGATTTAGTTAATGTTAAAGAGACTTGTGTCAGAATTGCGTATAGTGTGTTTCATATTAATGATGATTCCGGTATATGAACATAGCTCGGCAGATGAGTACTTTTTCTCGTGTGAATGTTGAATAGACGTAGATATACATCAAAATTTGAACTATTCTTAAAATATTGATTTTATTTGTCTTTTTAATATATGATAATTTTAACAACGTGCTCAACTTTAATCGGTCGAAATCAGTTGATTGTTTATTGTTATACACAATTTGACTGTTATTTCAACACGAAGCTCCATTATCGAACGAATGGTAAGATGATTGTACTGCTGTAAGGAACCTTTGAATCCAAAAATTTTATAAATGTAGTTAGATCTAGAAATCTGGATCTTGACCTTGATCGTAAGTGTTTCCAGATCAAAGGAAACTTCAAGTTGTATGTAAACTTTGTGGTTTGGGCTAGTGTATCGCACCCCTGCCAATCTACTGGGAAAATCACCTCACACTACTCATAAATTGTGAATAATCTGAAAAGATTGCTTGCAACCCAAATAAATTCAATGGCATAAGACTAGGAAGTTGATTGATGGAATTTGCTTGGGGGTGGCTGTTTCCACACAGTACTGCAGTGCTCGAGTTGCCAGATTAATCTTGTGTGAATAGTTTCTGGCCACTTTGAAACACAGTAGAATGGCGTTGATTAAGCAAAAATTACTATATACGGTAGAGATCTACTGTAAATCTAATGTGAATTTTTGACCTCACAAAGTAACAAGAATTTGACAAGCATCGGAAGAATTATTTCTACCGGATATGGAAGGGAGCTACTATTAATCTAGTATGAATTTTCTGCGCGACCACTTTAATATATTTATTTTTTGTCTAATTTGAATTATTTTATTTGTAGTTGATGTTGTGGAAGTAGTTTTAATTTTTAATTTTTTTTGTTTAATTGATTTGTTTTGGTTGTTGTTGTGGTTGTTGTAGTAGTTGTTAAGATTTGATGGCTCGACAGTAGTTTTTAAGAAAAAAATTTGAGAGAATGAGGTTTTGGTTGACGTCCAGAGTGCAATACTTTGAACAACAACTGTTCGAATATTTGCTAACTGAGGTGCAAATTTCTTTTTTTAATCTGTTGTTATGAAAGAGGTGCAATACCTAGTTCACTTTTGATTAATTTCCAGTCTCCTATTTCGTGATATCACTAATTAGTGTTGGAATCACCGTGTATTAAAGTACGGGAAACATTAATTTCTTACCCCCTTTCCTTATTTTCTTACGTCCCTCCCCTGTTCTCTCGACTGCTCTCTCCAATCAGTATTAGGGACTCAATAAACGAAAGCGACCAGAGCTTTAGTTCCAACCAATAACGAGAGTCATTCACTAATAATTTGTGACAAATGCTAAAACATGCTAGACACAGATCCACATATACCGTTTAAATCTCTTCTGCCTCGGCTACCACTGTCTCTGCTGTCGTTACAGTCCTTCGTGGTCGACGACAAACGGTGCAGGAATCGAGTCCTAGCTCTCTACAAATGTGATATCTTCTTGGCCTCGTGCTAGACTAATCACCCTATGTTATAGCTCTATGTTCAAAGACAGAAAATCCCTTATGAGTATCGGTTTGCTCAGTCCCAAATTATTAGTGAATGACTCTCGTTATTGGTTGGAACTAAAGCCCTGGTCGCTTTCGTTTATAGAGTCCCTAATACTGATTGGAGAGAGCAGTCGAGAGAACAGGGGAGGGGGTTAAGAAAATAAAATAAGGAAAGGGGGTAAGAATTTAATGTTTCCCTAAAGTACAGTACTTATTTGTAAATATCGTAATGTAATTCATTCAACTATTTTTACAGGGTATTAGCTATTACAGAATCCACGTGATTAATATTCATCCTAACTCTTATACCAACGTTTACAGATATTATTTTTAGCAGGCTGTTGGAAGGTTTTCGACAGGACAAGTTAATCACTGAGAATTAGTTTGGTCATTGATCTACTCAACTGTGTCAAGGAATGCGTAGGGATTTTTAGACTTCGTTATATTTGGATGAGGTTCATTGCCTGCTACAGGCAATGTATTACTGCGCGTTGATATGATTGATTAAGGGTCAGCGGTAGGCTTTACGCAGCCAAGTTCTGCTTGTTAACGCATGCTATGTTGAAAGTTGATATAATCCATTATCAACAAAAAATAAAAGCACTGTGAGGAATCTTAACGTTAGACGGATGTAGCCTGGCTTTTTTACAGGAGCTTCCCTGTCTATGGGCTTGTAATCGGGGATCTTCTTGGTGATCAGCCAGCTCTTGTTGAATTGTAAAATCTACGAAGGTTATTTAAAGTAAATGATAAGGCTTACTCTGATGCAAACAAGTAAGGCAATTAAATAAGGCTGTAACATGAATTGGTCTCGGCAAATATCCTAGAGAATATATTTGCCATCTTTAGCGAGAGCTTCCGGAGCTAACCGAGAACAACAGTTTATGTGATAAACCTTTGTTGATAAAAATAGTTGAGACTAGAAAAGCCTGTTCCGATGGAACAGAAGCATCGAAGGAATAGAAGCATTGAAGAGAGGAGATGTGTCTCTTTTTTTTTTTGAGTGAAAAGACGGAGAATTGATGGAGATAGTGGAGGGTGATGTATTTAGGTGATCGTGGCGCTGAGTAAAGCGAGTAGTTAGGCGAACAGCCAGGCGATTAGTGGTAGTTAGTGGTTAAACTCGACTATTGTCAGAACGTCACGAATGACTTTACTCAGATTAGCAGAGAATTTCGATGGTATTGTGAATTTTTATTTGGAGGTAAATTACAAAATAAAATAACTCAACCCCTCATGGAAGAATGAAAGGAAAATTTTTGTTTTTATTACCGAATAATTCACAATATTTGATTTTGTGTTCTTATCATAAATGATAAGTACTGAAGCAATATTTTAGCTGTTGTAGACAGCCGAATTGAATCACTAATTGACTAAATGGTTGTGGAATGATAGCGCTAAGTGTGGCTGCGAATCGCTAATTATCAGAAGTGAACCCACTATTGAATCCTTTAAGCAGAAACCACTTCTCACTAACTTGA
>PEDP01001129.1:0-13692 GCA_002918395.1 Erysiphe pulchra | reverse complement strand
CGACACAATTTCCTAGCAATCCCGGAGGACGGGTTTCGTCTGACAAGCATTGTTTACCAACAAATGCTACAGGGATAACTCGGCTAACCAGCCGTCACAATCGTATGAATTATGGATTGGTGTTGAGTAAATATATGGCTTGAAAGAATATACTACAGCTGTAATTATTCCCCTAAAATATAGCTCATGACACTTGGAAATAGACAGAATCTATTATTTTAGCACTTGTAACCGGAACTGAACGAAGGCTTGATGGTGGTGAGAAGTTTAGAAGATGATGAAGGTGAAAATGTCGGCCGGTTGGATGGGAAGTTACGTTACTAACTAAATGTTCATGAATGGTCTTTGCAGCTAGAATTTCACAAATTATAAATAAAGTTTGATATTAAAATTTGTAGGTGGGGGTTTTTTCCTTCATTATAAGAGAAATTAATTCACGATAGACAATTCTCTTTTCAAAGGGTCATTAAGTGTCAAAAGATCGCAATCATACTCTTTTATGTAGCTAAATTTTCTCATTTTTTTCTCTCCAGTGAATATTATATTATAACAAGAACATAAGTACTTTACTCGTGGAATTGAAAAATATAAGAAATAAACTTATTCATCTCTTAGCCTTCCTTTATTAAGTATATGTAAAACTTTATTTTGTACATTAAAAACCCAAACCCTTTTTCAAGTAAGACAGACGCCCGCTAAATTTCAGATCAAATATCCATAATAATGTTGAAAAAAACGCCTATTCTTTTAGGAGTAGCTTCATTTATTTTTCTGAAGTTTCATCAACTGTTTTATGGGAAGTATTGTGCTCTTCAGACTCGTCTAATCCTGTGAGAGTGCTTAAAGTTTCAACTTCATCCACTTCATCTTCGTTCTCTTCCTGTATTATCTCACCACTACCACGTCCTGCCTGACTAGTACTTCTTGAATGAGTTTTCGACAAATTAAGAACAGAGGCTGGTGAGCTTAAGCTGAGTATTGGTCCTTTAAAAACTTTTTTTCTTCTCTTGGCAAAAATCAAGCCTCCATTGGAGTTATTACCCCACAGACCTTCATTGAACGGTAAGATAGGCGATTGACGGACAACACGAATATTTGAAGGAAAGCTACCATTTGTTGGTGTTGCAGGAAGAACTTTTACGGAATGATGAGGGCTTCGGGAAGGAAGGGATGCTTTCTTTGTCGAAATTGACCCATCAGAAGAAGTAGAGGATGCTTTTGAGTGTGTGCGATGGTTAGGCTGGATACTTCGAATAGAAGACACAGAAGATGAAGTCGATTTTCGACCCCGAAGTCCAATACTTGAGTACCGTAAAGTTCCACGAGGTGTCATAGGTGAAGGCGAAAGTGAATGTCGTTTTCGAGTCTGAGTCAAGTTTGTATGTGATAATTGCAGGTTTTTCTGTTGTGCTTGAGATTGTGCTTGAGATTGTGCTTGAGATTGAGCTGGTTTAGAAGATTGGACTTTAAAATTTGCAAGCCTAGAACTTGAAGTGTTTGAATTTATGTTCAGGCTGGCAGATGAACTCTTTTGAGTGTTGGCGGCTGAGACAGAAGTTTTCTTATTGGGCGATGTCGTCCTCTTAGCAGAATTTATCAACCAATGCTTCCAATGAGTCAGTTGACCAATAAAGGAGTGCTGATGTTTTCGTCGTGGTGGCCTACTTTTGACACCATTTTGATGAGAGTTCAGAAGTTCATGATTAGGAGTCACAAGCTGTAATGTGCTCCCACGCGATCTTGCCTCACGAATTGTACCTTCTCTCGGAGGTGGTACTGGATGTCGATTTCTGGAGGAGCTTGCAGAACGTAAAGAGTTTTTGTCCAAAGGTGGCTGTGGGCTAAGCTGGTCTTGAGAAAACAGCAAAAAATTTTCAGGAAGTCCAGGCAAATCAATAAAAAGATCAGAATAATGTGTGCTTCGTTTTTCTTTCCTTCCCCTAATTCTTGGCGAGCCAGTCTTGCGAAATTCTTGCTCGTCTTCATTCATGCTAGACAAATAAGGCGCTAAGCGATCCAGTCTGACACTAGTTGAACTTAGACGTCTTGAGCCACGATTTTCAGCCTCTCTTTCTTTACGCTTGCGTTCCTTACGTAGTAATTTTCGTTGCTCTTTTTCTATTAATAGAGACCACCAGCCAGCTAGAGAATCACATCTTTTAGCTAAAACATTTTCAATGACCTGATCAATATCCACGCCAGAGCTACGCATCCGTAATAGGGTATCTTTTTCGAGCTGAGTTGAAAACGGTGGTGGATATTGAATTTTTAAAATTGCTTGTTGTTGAGGTGCATATTCCGCTAAGAAAGGGTGCGCCAAAATTTCTGATAAAGAAGGTCTGACAAGAGGTCTTTTAGATAGCAATAATTCTAATAAGGAACGCGCATCTGCTGGGAGATGATCTGGCCATTTAGGTTCACTACTCATAATTTTTATTCTAGTAGCAGAATCTTCATCTTCATCAAATGGTAATTCTCCGCACAGAAGCGCATAGAGTATAACGCCCAGACTCCAAACATCAACCTTCTCCCCAGCATACTTTTCCCCCTTCATCATCTCAGGGGCACTATATGCTACTGTACCGCAGTATGTTTGTAAGTAATTCCCTTTTCCCTCATATTCTCTAGTAAATCCAAAGTCACAAAGCTTCACATTTTCATTTTTGTCCAGCATGATGTTCTCAAGCTTTAGATCACGATGTACACACGATGCAGCGTGAACATAGGATACTGCTCCAGTTAATTGTGCAAAAACTTTCTGTACTTTTTCCACGTGTAATCGACCATGTTTCAGAAGATAGTTGTAAAGCTCATCCCCTGGATTTTTGTGAGATATTTGTAAAAGACTCATCTGTTTAAACTTACCTGGACAATATTCTAGTACCAACCATACTAGATTCTCGGTAACGATTACTTCATAAAGTCGCGCTATATGAGGATGAAAAAATTGTCTGTGATGATGGATTTCTCGAGCCAAGTTTGGATCATCTTTCTTTGCAGACTTTAAAACAACCTTTCACAATCAGAAATCAGCTTTAATACATCTATATTACTCTAAAATCCGACCTTTGAGCCGTTTGTAAGCTTATGTGTGGCGAGATAAACTTTTCCAAATGAACCTTTCCCGATCAACCGTCCTAAAGCATAATTTCCTACGGTTCGAAGATCTTTGGATGAAAATTCTCTAAGTGAAGCAATAAATCAGTGCTTATTTGAGATTTTGTGCATGATAGAGTAGATTTACTGCAAGAGTTCGCAATATGAATCGGCTAGCTATTGTAAAATATTAGCCTAGCAATTTCTATCGTTATCACCCATGACAAACACTGTAAAGAGGAACTAACTTTTTGTTTTCGACTTTGCGACTCAGCTTTCAGCCTATTCGTCTGCATACCAGTCGTTTTGGGGGACCTTCTCACTTTTTATACCTTGTAATTGCATTAAGTCCAGTTTCTTCGCCTTAGTACGAAACGAATGAGTTTCTCTTTGCTCTTTGAGGGTAATCTCATGCGATCGCTAAGGGCGCTAAGTTATCGCTGAAGAAAACGAATTGATTACTATGCGATAATTTAAGAATTCATCTAGTCTAGGAATCATTCGTATGCCCAAGTTTCTACTAGAGTATCCAGTAGTTAAGGTTTGCAGGGGTCGCGCTCCTGATTCGCTTGGTTACATACAGTCCACCCCGCCGTGTATACATTCTCAACATTGCAGGTAATTATGAAAATTTCCATTTGACTTGTCACGCAACGCCTAAAATATGCATCGTAGAGAGGAAGTGAGAAGAATGATATTAACACTAGGAATGTAGCAATTCTACACATGTTGTTAATTTCATCTATGGATTAATTTTAGCATTTATACGAGGGCATGTGATTGCATAAGAGTTGTGCAAGGCTTTGTGTTAGATCGCAATAACAATATTATGCTTGTTGATCACTATTTTAGTCATGATGGATTGTAAGTTGTAACGTAGTTCCTCATTGTAAAGGTTGGTAATTCACCGAAAGTTTTACAATTGATTAGGTCATTCATTGCCTCTTCATAAAGTAGTTGGTTAATTCTTGTGGTCAAGTTGTGAAATTCGAATATAACAAATTATTTCTTTAAAACTCCGGATCTTCAAATGGTAATATTGATTGCTTTCACAACGGAATATCTGACGATTTTAGACTTATACGAGATCGTGTTATATCGTAGCCAAATATTGTTGTGACGACTCGGCGGAGTTTTAAATACGGATGTGAAGAACTTATTGAAAAGGTAATATTGCTTCTCACACGAAATATCTAAAGCAGACCGTGAAATTAAAGCTCAAGGTAAAGCCTCTGATACAGCTTTAGCTTTGGATATTAAAAGGCATTTTGGAGTAGAGAAAAGAGATTTTAACAATGATGATTCATCTGAAAATGAGAAAGGTGGCAAGTGCTTTCAAACAAAAGAAAACCAAACCCCTTAGTACAAAGACGTTACTAAAATGGACTTCTTTTGAGTGGAAACCACACCATCCGGAATACTTGAGTGACAACGATAACTGATCGTCATATAGAACAGCAATACTCCTTAACTGGAATGGATTGGCTATGAACCTGGAATGAAGCTAACTCCACTGCCATCAACTGGCCCTAATGGTACATGAGCAGTGATGCGTCTGACATATGTGATTTGCTTGCCTTAATTTCCTTTGAACATAGTTAGCGGAGAAAGGCATTGTAGAGAAGGTGATTCCCTCTAGCAGAATCGAACAATGGTTCCAAAAAATGAGGTCCTGTCATATAAATGCTGAGCGACGTGGGTTCTTGCTGTGGCTAATCAACCAACCCGAACCACTAAAGCTAGAAGTCCAAAAGAAATGCAATAACCATACGTTGGCCGGGAAATTAGAAAATCGCTATGTTGACATTTGAAAGAAACAGAAAACTTCCATATGTCCGACAAATTATGTTGGTCAATAAGATATCTGACGATGTTGTGAGACGACTGATCCTAGATTCTTTGGCACAAGCGTTTGTGTCAGTCTTGCTCACTGAGACTAACCTAAAAAATTGTAGTCAGTATATAGGTTGTTAGCCAAAGCGGAATAGACCTAAAGTGGAGCATGTCACGGGTATCAACCTAGATTGTCACCATGATAAATATTTACTCGATTTCCAACTAGCTAATAAATAGAAAATTATAGAAAATGCAATTATTTTTCAGTTTTTCTCGAAACTTACTTGTAATCTTAATGTATCGTAGGGGTCAAGAGTCAATTTAAGCAAAGCTAATTTGAACTAAGCTCAACCTGAAGTGACTGGCCTAACAATAGCTCTTCCTGATTTTTAACATCGCTGCTTATTTTTAATTTTGTAGCTCAAGCTAAGAGTTGCCACGATTAAACCCAAGAAAACTATTTAAGTTAAAAAGAAAAAAAGAAAAAACTTTGAATACAAATGTTGTGGTTTATTAGAGCGGCAGAGTAAGTAATTGGCATCACAACATCCACTGAAATAATCTTTTTACCCCCAAATCTGATTTATGATACCTAGGAATTCCTAGCACATTATATTTGAGCAAATATTTCTCTTACCGGAACAAGATGTAACACTAGAGTAGAGATTAGAAGCCAGTAATCGTGGAAAAGGCATTTAGTAAAGATGAATCAAGCTTTTCTATGATCAGACCATTCGAAAATGCGAATTAACATGGTGAGATCTTCAAATTTAGTGATAATTAAGATTGGTAAAAAGTTTATATATTATGTAAGCGTCTCGTTCATGATAAATTTCTTAAAAAGAGAACAATGTGGAATAAAGGCACTTTATATTGATACTAATTTACCTGCGTGCCGTATCCACGAATTTGTTCAGCACTGGTTTATCGGGTTAGCTAATTTTCAAATTGAGAGCTAGAGGTACACTCACAAAGCCCAGCTCTGGTTCTCCAACTTCTCATCTTCCTTAAGTTCAATTCCATCTTTGGTGACAACAGCAATCGAATATTTATCCATACTTCTAGCATCTCTATAATATAGCACTTTTAAACTTTTTTTCACTGTATCTATAGCAAGCTCTAATGAAAGCTTTGAGGCAGTTTCCTCATCAGGAACAACTTTTCTCAGCAAAGGCTGCGCTAAATGAGCACCAAATCCAGTTGCCAGGCTGGGTGAGCTAAAGGTTGTACCATACAAGTCGGCACTGGCTAGAAATGGCTTATCTTCATTATCTAGTCCAGCTACCAAGACGTGATTCCATAATGGATCGAGCTTAGATCGGCGTTCATAAAATGCTTTCGCCAGGAAAGTATGTAAATTTTTAGCGTTTAGTGAATGCCTTGATGAGTCATACGCATGTTCGATTTCAAGATTGTTAAGAGTTCGGTCCAGGTACTGCATATCTGAAATGTCTCCACCAAAGCCAACAACAGACGTTTCTGCGAATTTTCGTAGACGTTTCACGTCTTTGAATCTCGCCAAAGACCCGTAAGATGCTATCAGAGACCATATTAGCATAGCTTCTGGAAACTCAAAATTGGGCTACCTAGGTTGTCGGCAGCTATCACTACACCATCCTTAAATTTAATGGCAATAACTGAGGTTCCGGTCACTATAGGAGAGGTTGTGTGTTGATTTGGCCTACAGTCCTTTAAGAAGGAGCTATCGTAAGGACCATATACATCATCTCGGGGCTTTCACGTTCGTCAGTTAATCTTTTCCGATACTCAATTTACACATTAAGTAACCTACACGACCCCAGGCTTGAGGAAAGTGATTCATTGTTAGAGTTATGATAATGAACGGCGATACTGCGATCTTACCGATAACAAACTAAAATGATATTGGGTCAAGTCTGGCTTTAGCGAGACGTGATATACGGACCCCCTCCCTTCGATCCAACTAAATTCGTAGGGCGGTGTACATGTATTTATTATCAATATAGTATAGATACAAGTACACTTCTTTAGTACTGTAGAGGAATATCTACCTGACAATCAACAATTAAAGATTGTAAGACTGTAAAAAGCACTGATGTACTTGTCATTATTTTCCTAATCGCGGTATAAACCGTTGATCTCACATTTCAAGCGGATCCTTTCTTTATTACTTTTGTTATCCAAAGTCATGAAAAATTCCTTAATGAAGTTCACTAAATCATCGCGAGAATTAAAATGTTGTAAAAAATCAAAGATCCTAGGCCTAGGTCGAAGTGTTATTATTCACGAAATCTAGTTAAGATAACGGGCTATCTTGCTTTAGAAAAAAAAGCCCAAAGTTTATCATGATTGTAAGTTTTAACCTCTACATTCTTTTTAAAGGAGGAATTCTCGAGATCGTTTGTTCCACATCTTTGGATATTAAATTTCTCACTCTGCATCACCAGTCGCTTTTTGGCATTACGGTAAATTGGATTGTAGTTTTTACCTCCAATACCTACTTTACCCGAAGATAGAAAGATACTAATTTGATATGTATTGATGAAAATAACATGGTTGACAATTAGATTTCCGTGAGATGAGTGCGACAACAGTGGGGGTGAGAACTTGGTGTCTCAACTTATTAAGCATTACAAAATATTGAGTGTGAAAATATGATGAATTTCAATCTTGTAATTCATTCTTTGGCGTTTGATCTGTCACCAATCGCTAAGCTTTGAGCGTTGCCAGAGTGATTAGCAGATCAAAGTACTGGCAAGGGAGGGCGTGAATCATTGTAATCCAATCACGACTTAGCTTTTCCAATTTTCGAAATACCGATATCTTCGCAAGGGGTGAGGCCAAGTATCTGTACCTGTGATAAACTTTCCTATTGTTGTTAGGATTTAATTACCTATTGAAGTTGTCTAATTAAGGCCGCATCTAAATTCCAGTTCACCTAATGTAAATTCTGGTGCGCTAATCCTTACTTAGTACTCACCACACGATCGCTTTAACCACAGAATGAGACGCGAATACAGCTTAAAGATTTTTCATTTAGTGTGCATACAGTCAAGTCGCGTGAAAAAGATGATTAGATATAATTGGAGGAGATTTTGACAATCCAGTTATATTTTACAACGGTGACTATCGCAGGGAATAATCGGGATGAAAAGCATTCTTTAACCGCGACTCGACTTGACTCAAGACCCACTATTAATTACTACATTTGGACTGGGCCGAACGAAATTGTAAGTTCAACTCCAAGCTGCGTCTCCATGTTTCCAGAAAAGATTGCCTAGCACTACAAGCCCAACATTGGTCTTACGGACTATCTTGTCACATCTTGATATCGAAATTTATCATCAATATGGCTGCTTTCATTAAAGCTGTTAATACCAAAATTCGTGCGCATCCAGTGCTTAACTACGTTTGTTCCACACGTAGGTCTTTACTTTGATGTCATCGAAATAACTTTTATTCCATGTTTCAACGTCTTTTGATAAGATTATTTTTATTTACTTGTTTTTTTGAACAATTGACATATGTGCTCAAATAAATCCTTACAAGTGAAAGCTTTTTATAACTTTGGGCTCAAAAATTAACGTTGACTAGATTTCTGGGGCCCTGCCTCTAATTTTGGTATTCCTATAGCCGCGGTTATGGACACTCAAAAGAGCCCCGACTTGTAAGTCTTGATTATCAAAAATTACCTATGTACTCGCTCTATTTGGTCAAGATTTGTATTTTCTCGGGAAAAAAGAACCAACAGAATACAACCCCTTCGACTCATGTGATGAAAAAAGACGTCTTCATATTCATTTGTCTTCGTATTCCTCTTCGAGACGAGAAAAACTCTGCATGTTATGAAAATTTGAGGAGAGATATTAAGCTTTTTGAAAGCCAAAATAATGCAGAGCAGAAGGAAGAGAAGTATTCGAGATCCTGTTCGATAGCTAACTTTCCTATTCGATTACAGAATCTCCGGACAGATGACTGCTGCACTTACTATCTACTCTGCTACTTTCATGCGCTATGCACTCGCTGTCTCACCTAAGAACTACTTACTATTTGCATGTCATTTCGTAAATGAATGTTCACAGCTTACTCAAGGCTATCGTTGGATGCAATATCATAAATGGGGTGGCAAGGAAAGTGTTGGATCAACTTCAGGATAGTTTGAACTATGATATGGGTACAGCAATATGAATGCATTTTCTCCTTACAGAGAACTAAAAGCAACGCGGCTATTTAGCAAATCAAAAGTCAGATCCAAGTGATGGTTTGGGCTTAACTTATGTATCATAGCGTTTTTCTTCGCCTAGGTTATTTAATATTATTAACTACATGATACAGTCTAACGTGGTGAAGTATCAATTATTCACGAAATCTACATTGACATTCGCAACTTCAGCTTTTGTGCATTTATGAAAAACTTATAAGTTTAATTATTATGAACATGTTGTTTCCGCTCGATTTTTGTATTTCTCATGATACGTATACACTCTCATATCTGGCTCGTGCGCTCCTTCTTTTCTAAGATACCATATTCCGCTTATGTAATATAAAATCAACTTAATAAAAATTGCAACTTATACTCAATACCCAAAAGTTGAAACTAGATTGGTCACTTTTAACTAAAACAAAATGTATACTATATCATATTGGATCCTTCATAGGCAATCTTGCTACACCTTATTCAGGAAAGCTTCATCTTGACATTAAATCTCTCTAAATTTTTCTGAAAATAATGACTGGATTTTTATTCACTTAGAGAATGTAATTTGCTATTCTTTCTCAAAAGATAGCTTTCGAGAATCAGAGACTAACTGGTAGAGATAGCAACTGAACATCTTGCTATTTTTTTATTTTCGCATTTTAAGATTTTAATGATTGTTTGTTGCTGAAGAGAAAATGCAAGGGTAGTGCGTTTGTACGTGTGTCTAATCAGTACTTGGGAACTTCATCCTTATTTCTGATATCTAAACCTTACATAACCATCACAGTTTAAGTAGAGAGATACAATTAATCTTCTATTCTAGAACGTGTGATTGGTAATATTATTTACAAAAAGTTGAAGCTTTCCTGTAGAGATAATAACTAATAACTTGGCCCATGGATTATTATTCAATTCAAACACATATTCCGTGTAAGTATTGAAAACCACTTCATAACTCTGCTCACAAATTAAGTACAAAAGTCCTAATACGTACCTAGAATTCGTAGTCGTTTATCGAAATCAATATAAAACACGTAGGAGACTAAGCTTAAATTAATTCTATTATTCTATGAATAAATTGATTGGAGTAGAAATAACTGTGAATGAAGTATCAGTCATCAATTGTGAAAATAAAAATTTAAAGATTTGCACATACATCTCGAGACCAATTACCAGAATCGGGTCTAGATGTTAAATTAATATCCAAGTCCTCCAATCAGAGTTTCTCAAGTAGCTTACGAAGCAAATAAAAACGTCTGTGTCCAAATCAAAATTTCATAAAAGTCGTATCTGAGCAAAGTCACAGTCATCTTATGAAGTATGTGCGCTAATCAAGGAAAAAATTTGATTATATGGTCGAATTTCTGTTCATCAAAGAATTGAATTTATTTTCCCCAGTATTTTCGAAGATTGTCGCTGAATGGATTTTTATTTATGGCTTGTTACGCACATATCATAAGTCTTCGACTGCAATGAGGCGGTCCCATGGGAAAATATGGTTGAAAATAGCTTGGTGTTCAAAAATTTAGCCATAGCTATCTCATCTCGAATTATGGTTATAAAGCAATCACGAGAAGAAAATATGTCAACTATGTTCTCCTTGGTATCTTCAGTGGCCATAGTTATCACATAAAATTTTAGTAATGATATGGCTATGATTTTGGATGGCTTTGTTGAAAAGGTGAGGTTGGGTAGGCACTCGGAATTGGTACTTTTTCATAGATAGGATCACTAGAGGTGGTATCTACGGGCTGCGCAGTTTGTTGAGTCGGGCAAGGCTTGAAAGGAGTTTTAAGAGTTATAAATGATGTCTTACGAGGAGGTGACTGGAGACAAAATGGCTTTCCAGAGATAGTTAAGGTAGGTCGCTTTTCGACCATAGTGTTTAGGTAACTTTGGTCAATTTCGAGTGGCAAGTGTTTTTCCTTTGTTTCTTGTAATTGAGATTCGACATTAGGTGACATTAATACAGATTGTGTTCTTCGCCGGGCCAAATACAAATCAGATCGTGCTTGATCACGAATATGCATTGACTTGCGAAGACGCTGTTTCGTGTAGTATCGGTAGAATACGGCTGCATACAACAGAATTGTAATGCTTTCCAAAACAATTTCGATAATACAACAGACCAGGACCCAGTTCTATGGACTGTTAATAATCATATCTTCTATGAGTATTGCGTTCTAATTACCTGCATTCTGCAAACAAGGGCATAGTTAATCTTGTCCGAAAAGAGCTGTCTTCTTTTATTTTCAACGCATGACCAACCCCACAGGTCCTTATTCTGGCCGATACTTCGAGACCCTTGAAGAATGCCTGCTGCTATACCCCACATTATTAAACTAAAGATAAATAGGGTAACGGCGAGTAGCGTGTAATATGCGGCAACTTTTTCAGCTTTTCGATGGCCACCTCGAAAGTAATTCCAGAATATTATCAGACAAAGTAAAAGAGAAGCACAGGATATGATGAGTATAAAAGTCTGAGGCCATATCTTTGTACCAGATGCCCAAGCTGGAAGATGGTTTCGAGGGGGCAGATTCTTGGTAGCATTAAAGATAGAAAAGGATATAGAGACCATTGTTAAGACAATAAGACTACAGCCAAAGCTAATACTTCTGAGGAAGAACTTAGCCATACGAACTCTAATTTTTACTTTCTGAATACCATATTAGAAGAGTGCCCTGGGAAGAAAATAATCAGTCATATATTCTCACTTACAAGATCTTTGACCTGTTCATTATCTGTCAAGTTCTCACAATGTTGAAGTTTTTGCTCTTCCCGAAAAGTTGGACTTAGTGGATTAGGACCTTGGTCTTTTGGAGTATCATGAACTTCTACTACTTTTTCGAATGTTGTCACTGCTTTCTCAAAAGGCTTAACCACAGGCACACTTTCACAGGGTAAACGATCATCTTTTATGAAGGCCAATCCGACATCCGACGGTTGTGGTTGTGGTTGAGAAGTCATGCGGGCTTTTCTAAAGGAGTCAGTCCCACTGGGTTTACTAAACCCACCCGTTTCAATTGGAGAATTCACAGATGTCGATTCGATAAATCGTGGTTGTCGTGACTTTGATTTTATCAGGGAGGGAATCTTAAACTGAGTAGTTGGATATGTAGGTGTATTAGGGCAGCTCTGTATACTGATTGCTGAAGCAGTGATCAATTCATTGTATGGCCAGTTTGGTTGCTGACAAGACATGATTGGTGAGGGTCAGTGGATAAGTGAGGAATCAGGAATGCAGAATTTAGGAAAGAAATAGTTCATCCACAGTGATGAATTCAAAGGTAAACTAGAAATTGGTAGTCAAGCATCAAATGGGTAAAAACAGGAAGTGGCAGGAAATAGAGAGATTTGTGCACTTTGTACCAAAATCTCTCTCTAATTTCTTCGGTTTACTAATGTGCTACAAATCTACAAGAATGGATAATGACGAGGTGAAGCTGCTCTGCAAGATCCAACGCCAGAATTATCGGGACGGTGCAGAGTTGAGCTGTTTAGAAATAGCAGCAGATGTCGTCTAACGAGTGTCAATCACGAGGCTACTTTCCCATTCACTGCTACTTGTGAAGCGCTCTCTGCAACCCCAGCTAGAGTTGATGGCTAGGCCACTAAGATATTCCGGAATAAATTATCACCGATGAACTGCATACGCGTTCTTAGGATATCTGCTTTTTTTGGTGTTGTGCTACTAGGGACGCTAATTTACCACATGACGGTGCATGACTAACCTGTACGTTCTATACCCTGGCTTTCTCTAGTATGTCTGGAGCCAATCAGGGCAGAAGACACAATGCCCAGCCATTAGTGATGCATCATGTTGTGGTAAATGCACATCACTACGTGCTACTGCATCAACCGGGTGCTTTCAATTTTTGGATCAAATAGAAAAGAAAGCAAAGAAAATCATAAAAAAGCTTTTACTTCTTTCCAACGAAAGTTAGCCAGCCAGGTTGAGCCGGGCGCTTAAAAACTCTCCACACCTTCTACCAATTCAACACCAACGAAAGAAGAGGAGTAGAGGCACTCACTAGAAAATAGAGGGGAAATGATAGGCTAACATTGAGAAAATCCTGTTTCCCTGTTAAACTGATAAGAAATGGATCTGGATTTAGGATATTTATACACCACAGTACTTTCCGGACGGAATTACTCAGAAAACGACTCGATATTTTTTCACCATGAACTTGAAATAAACTTCATTTATACGGATTTATTTAAATAATACCATTAATCTTTTCACAGAATTACAGATAATAGACCTGAAGAATTCACAAAACGTAGCAATTTGATCTGGGAGCACGGGATCAAAAAAAAAAAAGGCCTGCAACTCGTACCAGATGAGAGGCGTAGATACGCGAAATACTAGATGCACATATATCTATCATTATTTCCAGCTATGTCGCTCTGAAATCGTACAGATCAACTCTCCTCCCTGTAGCGACACCGTCAGCGTCCATGTAACAGCACCTTTTTCTCAAAAGACGGTAGAATGTTACAATATTCGTAAGCCTTGAGATTTCAATGTCACAAAAGGGACAACAAAAGTTTAGTCTACCACCGCTGCAACGGTAACATGT
>PEDP01001128.1:0-13707 GCA_002918395.1 Erysiphe pulchra | reverse complement strand
TTGGCTCGAAAATTATTTGAAGGGGAAAACCAGCAACTAATGCATCAAATGAGATATTTGGTTTATTAAAATTGTCCTTGAAAACAATTATAGATCGTAATAGATGTTTTAGATAACAAAAAAAATTACTATTTACAAAGAAATTACATTTCTGTCAACGCGATGGACAAGTACGCGTTGGCTAAAGTCACGTGAAATTTATACAGCGCAAGGCTGATATTTTCACACACCCCACTAGCCGAGTGCCGCGCACAAGTATTAGTGACAAGTGCCGTTTATGCCAATCACGTGACCATATTCAATAGACAACGCTGGACCTGAAAGATAGCCCAGCTAAGCCGAATCGGGCAAAGCCCGTAACAATATCGAAGAATTAACAGGCAAAAGGACCTATCAATTCAAGCTTGTAACGTTTCCTGCTGTGGCACCTTTTCTAATTATCAAAGCCCCAGGGAACGTCTTCGGGTTTGTATCAATTGTAGAGTGTTATATAAAATCACTGTCACGATGAGGGGTGGCAGTCCAGGGTTAAACTTTTGTTTTATTCTGAAAGTGACTGTCAGTTGCTTATGGAAATAGATGGCTATCGATGATTGATGACTCTGCGTGATTGATGAAGGGTAACTAGTAATTTCGGGACTAATGACTATTGATACTAAGGATATCTGAGGGAATCTGAGGGAATCTGAGGAGAAAAATAGGTAGTAGTGATACTTTGACTATTGATAAGGGAAAAGACCAGTGGTCGACGAACTAATGGTGTCTAGAATGACAGAAGACTAAACGTGAGGAACCTAATTACAGCGGAATATGTTCTACTATATACACAATCTTACACTCATGTTCTTTACCCACGTTATTACTCAGTAAGAAAATGTATTCTATTGTGCCGGCATGATACGGCGTATGGCAGTGGTTGACTTGCACATGAACTCAGGGGAGGGTTTGTTGCTAGGTCGTGATAGATTTACCGGTATTTCTACGAAAACAAAACTAGCGAAACCTGACAATTACTATTAAAAATCGTTACCACATATACAATGTTGGGGAAACCCTTAATAGACTTCAAAGTTGCAAATACTTCATCAAACTCGACGTGATCGCGGCTTTCAATCGCATAAGGATTGCTACTGGTGATGAATGGAAGACTTATTTCACCGCTAGGTAAGTACAGCTTAAGTGTCTTGTCATGCCTTTTGGTCTTTGCAATGCTCCTGGCACTTTTCACTACAATATTTCCTAGACTCTTGAGCAACTATCCTATCTACTTAGATGATATCTTAATTTTTGGCAAAAAAACTGAGCGCAAAAATAATGTTCGTAAAGTTCTATCGAGGCTACTGGATCAGAACTCACAAATTGATATTTTCAAATGTGAATTCTATATGATAGAAGCCAAATACCTAGGACTGTTTAGTTGGTTCGAATTGATGTTAAATGAATCCTTTAAAAGTCGAGGCTATCCGACAATGTAATGCCCCAGTTAAGATCAAAGATGTGCAAATATTTCTAGACTTTGCAAATTTTTACTGACTCTTTATCAAAAATTCTTTCTCTGATTAATCATCTTATAGATATAACTAGATCCCATTTCAAAATCAACCCTAGTTGCAAACCATAGCGTGTATATTCCGAATTGAATTGACTGCAAATTATCAGATAGCATGTCAAACTTATCGTAAAGCTGATCCTTCCACCATGAAAAACTTTGATTTTTATAACCTTTAAAGGCGCCAGACCGTTGTTGGCAATGCATTGCCTTTGACTTTAATGAAAAACTTCCAGCTTCGCGTTAGAAGAACGAAAAGCATAAACACATACTTTTTTGGTTGACTGTTTGAGTAAAGGCATTACTTTTTAAGGACTTCTGAATAATATCGTTAACTCTGTCTACGAGGCGGTCTTTAGACACTCAATTTGCACCATAGACTTAGTTAGTAAAAGATTTCATTGGTGACAGGGAAGCGTAGCAATCTCTAATTATAGAGTCGAATCTTCCAACACTTTAATATTCATATTAAATATTCTTCTGCCCAACACCCTGAAACTGATAGGTAAACCGAGGTCAGTAAAAAATCTGTCGAATGCTTTCTCTGTAATTTTAATAGCTATGCCCAAAAGAATTGGATGTACTGGCTCCCAACGGCTGAGTTCGCTTCGAATAGTAGATATGTCCTCACGTCTGATCATTTAGCCTTAACCTCAAAATGAACTACGTGACCCACGCATCGATAGAGCAGATCATATCGTCGCCCGTGTTATGTTTGGATCATACCCGTATCAAAGCCGCATAAGGAGAATTTGTACATCTAGCCAACAAGTGCCGTACTTGCCACCAAAACTACAAGATCGGCGACCTTATGAATGTCAATCCCTGCGATATGGTTTCCACTAGGCCTGCCTTGACTGGAAATTTCTCGGCCCATGGGAAATTTATAAATTCATTCTTTGTAAAGCCTTCCAATTCGTGATCCTCGAAGAAAACCTGGCCGAAGGCTTACTACCTGTACTCCATCCTTGGAAACCACATCTTACATCTAAGAACTCTTTTCCTGGACAAATTTCCTGATCCTCTTCCGGCAATTTTAATTTTTGATTCTCCGGACGAATCTAAAGTTACCGAAATTATCGATTGCCATGAAACTCGTCGCTGGGGCGTCCAATGTAAAGCTACTTACGCTAGTTCATGGAACGAACCACCTTAATGGTAACTGTGGACTGACTTCCTTAGATCCAAGCACCTAGTCTTGAATACCATCGGCTTCATCCTCTTTCTCCCGGGAATTTATTTAATTGGACTAAACATTTTTGCAAATCCCCAAGGTACCTCTGCTTCTAGAAGGAGGGGGTGGCATCAGGCCCCCAAGACTTCCTGAATCCGATAATGTAGGCACACTGCATAACCCTGACAGGAAAGCCTGTGGAAAAACTAATACATGGAGGTGCTAGTCATGATTTCACTCAGTATTATTGTCACGTGAGATACGCGTTTGCGCATCCTTCAATCTTGACCACCCTCGAGGGGATTCTTTGATTTTCTTTTGTATCTGAAGCTTTTCGTCAATTGAATGTAACATTACCTCTTCAAAGCTTCACGAAAAGTCGACTAACAATCAGTATCTTATGAAAATGGACATCATCACTATCAAACTTGCAAGATGACTGACTGGGAGGCATAATTGGGGGTCCTGCAAATTTAAACAACGGTCCAAATTCAAAAACGAGAATCGAGCATGGGGTAAGGGGATAGGTAATGTTTATAGGGTTAAACGTACCTTAGCTTAAGCGCTTATCTTAGAACTTAGAATATGCCAGCTTACTAGTAGGGGTTTGAAGTACAGACAACCTGTCATGGGCAAATAACGAACAATGGGTCCGCTAAACTCCGTATGTAATGAATGATCTACACTCAAATTGAATTTGACCAGGGGAAGGAAGTTTGTATGGTGTTTTTTCTCATGCGGATAATTCTATACTCTCTGTGCTAAGTTGGTTCAAATCAGGCCTGAATTATATCTTCCTGAAACCATCATTCAACAGATTCGTATTAAAAATCTTACACCTAGTCTTCTCTTAGCTCATCATCGCATTCCATAACATCCAGACATCACAAAATCACAACCGGACAACGCTCATATTCTCAATTTTCCAATTCGGACTATTTTACCTCTCCATTCATCCACGTTTAATTATTTAAAGGGCCTGGATGCTAACCATCTCAAGGTAGCTAGCTCATTTTGTAATAATCATGAAGCAACTTATTAAAGTTCTCAATTTCATCAATGTCATAAGCTCCCAAGCTTATTTGGGTATCACAGTTTCGCGAAGAAGTGAATATCCAGCCTTGTCTTTAAGAAATTCCTAACTGAGTTTCGATTTTTGATTTATATAGAAAAGCTTTGTGGAGTGTTTTGACAATTAGTAAAATAAATTAATGTGGTAACTTTTCATAATTTTCTCGACACATTATCTACCTGAGAACACGTGTCTCTCTATTCGAACGTTTAGACACGGATGTAGAAGGTGGCGACTCATGATAAGTCACGTATGAAGGATTCATGAGAATAAAGTACTAGGTCGAGGATAGTTAGAACGTTCCCTTTGATGATTGCTAAGATCTTAATGTGGTTATTTATGAAGAAATAGTAGTGGTACGGGAATGGATTTGCTAATGAGGGGAAAAGACGGATCAATCAGTAAGGATGTATGTAATCCCTGGAGCGAAAGCTTTCTTTGCCCCACTGTTCACAATCTAACCCCCCGAAACACTGTATATTAGGGATCCCCGAATAAGCTTTCTATGATTTTTTGCATACAAAAGAAAAACTAGTTTTACTTTTCTGTCAATGCGAGCTAAAAAATTACTTCTTTTTATTTTCTCTCATACAAATAACACCTCCGTACGCGTTGTTTAAATCAAAGTAATTCAAAGCTCGCTCAGTACGCTCTTGTAACAGCTGATATAAGAGACAAGCCCAGTGGTATGTGTTAGTAGAACATCGCTCGATATCGATCTCGATTCTGCCATGGTGTATAAAGCATTCGTTCTCGACTGAAAAGCCAAGCTGCTCAAAAGCCTGGTAAATAAGACTATGGAGTTGTTAATTTATAGTTTTAAATCTCACAGTTCCAGAAATTCGGGGGAGGAGCTATATCCGTTTATGTAGGTTTTTTCAGGAGGCAGTAAGATTCGTGTTAAGTCCAAGAGGCAAGATAGTTTACTGGTTATTTAGACTTCTTTCTGGATGGGTAATTTGGTCGACCCACAAGTGTGGATGTACCACATACTTTTCAGCCCTAGCCTCTCATCTTGATGGACTTTACCTCTTGTGAGCACGACAATCTATGAGTTAGTCCAAAAGTGTCAGCTCAAGCCGCTAAGTCCGGAGATAGGAAAGCTTACAGTTGGAGGTCTTGATTGTGAAGTGACTTTAAGTAGTAGATGAGTAAAGACGGATCCTTATACAGTCTTGTCTATCTCAAGTTCATATTTGGATTTTATTTTCAGGAACTGATCCTCGAAAGTAGTCTTCAACCTTATCCTGTTTCAAAAAATTTCTCCTGTACTAATGTTGATATAGAATTCAAATTGTCTGTGGGTTCTCTCCGCTCTACGGCTCAGCCACTTATAAATGATGTAATAATAGTTTGCTACGCGAACTATGTAATCACGTCGTGTTGGCCACAAGTTTGTGGCTGAGTAGCAAGGGTGTATCGTTTAGACTTGCATATCCCCCCAAGTAATTTTCAAAGTTCATTGACATGCAATTGTTGTATACCCCAATTCACAAAAAGATACTTGAGGATCCCTATTAACAATACAATGGTGGTATGTATTGAAAGTACATTGATCGGCGTCATAGATCAGAGTGTTTGATATATCCACAGGTGCCGAGAGGTTGACCTTTTGTTAAATACCGGTATCTTTTTGTGTGCTTTCGGTGACTAATGATAACTGATAGGCAACTAGTAGTAACGGGGGATAACTGATAAGTAATTGATAGATAACTGGAGATAACTTAGGATAACTAATAGTAGCTGGTGTTATCAGGCTTATTCGTTTCAGAAGACTAAACGTGGGGAACCTATACGCTCTACTATACACATAATCCTCCTCTCATTTTCCCATGTCCTCTACCAACGGTATCTACTCAACTAGAAAATATGTCGTGATGTTTACGCATTGTACGGCGTCTGGCGGTGATTGATTGCCTTTCTTCCACCCAAACTCGGGAACTCGTTGCTGGGCCGGGATTTGTCGGCACACCCGCAATATAATTGAGCAAACAAAACATGAAAACAATGAGTGCATAATCAATACTTCATAGAAATTGTAGAACTACAAGCAAACTCTTAGAATCGGAGAATATACCGGCAATAATTCTTTCCAATCCCAGATCAGTTGAGATAACGACATTGAATGAGATGGAAGGTTAAGCAAGTTTGGCAGGTAATAGCTATGTTTTTCCTTTTTCATATAGTTAGATACTTTGGATTATCTATAACCCGCTTGGTTACGGTCACAGATATGATCAGAATTATTTAGTGGAGGGAATTTAGTATCGTACTCTATCATCTAGACTTATTCTATGGATATCCTTGAAATCGGATTTGTATGATTGGGATAAGATTCTTGATATCATTTATGCGTCCTTTCAAGACCCTAATTAAACAACCTTATAGATCCCTTGTTAGGTGCCAGGAGGACTCTTCTTGTTGTACGAGTTTCAATATCTTCTAGTAGGATCAGCTCTTGTCATTTGCATCATTTTATGGTAATGAGTGGAGGTACATGATGCTGTTATGTGATGTGAAGAATCATTTGACTCTCTCTGAATCGGCGCGGTCTTTTACTCCCAAAAGCGGGTCAAGTGGGGAGTTTGATTTCCGGTACGCGGAGAGATATTTGATTGGCCAGAGTCTAGCTTCAGGCCGATCACAGACCCTTTTTTTCGCGACTGCTCCCTCCAAAGTTAATCCGATCTAAGCTTTTGTTCGGCTCATGATAGTTCAACCGATGTTTTTGATGATAGACACATACAGACAAAACACCTACTTATTTTTCCTTACTTCCCTTATGAATTCTCAAACTTATCTATATAGGCTTAAATTTTTGCATCTTTTAAATCATGATCACGCATCTTGTTTCCTTCCTACGATTAAATCCTTCACAGACGGCTAACGCTACCCGTTTCCATCTGTGCTTTGATTGAGATAACCACCCTAATCAAGTCCGCAGTTTGTTATCAGACTATAAGTCACTAACTTATATGGCACGTGTTTCATAGTGCAATCACTATTTTTAATAAGCTTACATATAGAATTGCTGTAAACATAATTTTACGCTATTTGATTCTGCAGTCATTTACAAGGAGGGCAACACTCAAAGCCCGAATATTAGACTTTTGGCAAGTCGAGAGCGCTTTAGCTTTTGGATTTGATATGTCGCTTCCTTCAAAGACCGAGATCTTACCTTATTATGATGTTATGCTCGTAGACAACGAGAAGCTTCAGAGCGAAAAAGTCCGGAAAAAATGGAGAATGGGTATACTGAATGATCCAGTTTCTGATGACGTGCCAGGTATCATATTTCTGGTCTCTGTTCATCAAATCGAAGCCTAACTGAGTTTAAAGGTACAATTTTACTACTGACTGAGAATCATGAATGGCTGGATAAGTCCAGCCAAAATGCAGAGCAATATGAGAAGAAAAAAACTCCAGATGGGAAGATTGTCTTGGATCCACAACCAGAAGATTGCTCAAACGATCCCTTAAACTGGAAAATGTGGAGAAAAGATGCAGCTCTTCTTTCCGTAGGTCTATATTGCATGGTCGGTGGTGGTATGACACCAATTTTAGCTGCAGGCTTTTCCGATGTTGCTTCAACCTTCGGTGTAAGTGTTTCACGAGTTTCTCTTACAACTGGACTTTTCATGTTGGGTCTTGGCTTTGGGTCTGTAGTCGTATCCCCGACTGCAATTTTATACGGAAAACGACCTATTTATCTCCTTAGTTCGATTGTCTTCGCTTTAGCTTCGGTATGGTGTGCTAAATCTTCGAGCTTCACTTCATTGATACTTGGGAGAATTCTTCAGGGAATCTCCGTCAGTCCTGTTGAATGCTTACCCTCTGCAACCATCAGCGAGATCTACTTCCTTCATGAGCGCGCCTATCGGATAGGAATATATAGTCTGTTACTACTAAGTGGAAAAAATCTAGTGCCCCTTGTGAGTGCTGTTATCATTCAAAACCTGTCTTGGAGATGGGTATTTTGGTAAGAAGAATTAATAAGCAAAGCCATCAACAAGCTAATGAAAGCTAGGTTCACAACAATGTCTGTTGCTTTTTGTGGACTTCTTCTTTTCTTTTTTGTTCCTGAGACTTTTTGGGACAGAAGTGATTCTGGAAATTACTCCAATTTCTATAAAAGCTCGAATGCACTGTTCGAAAAAGATAGGTCCCAATCCATAGCTGTGGATATGAATAACTCCTATCCATTAGAAAATGAATCTAGCATAGTTGAGCAGTCATCAACAACTTCAAACATTCCTAGTAACTCTATATCTAAAGAGGAGGACGAGTTAATGGAGACAAATTACAGATGTAATCATCTTAGTTTACCACCCCTCGATTCAATTTGGGTCGAAAAAAATGCCTCATCGAAAATAAAGGAGGAGAAAAATGTAAAAATTTTTCCAGAATCCGATCGCCTTTCGAATACTGAAGAAACTCAAAAAGAGGATTTAAGAGAAGCTTCAAGTTATATGGAACAACGCAGGTCTAGCCCCAATTTAAGTTTTGTTGAATTACTTAAGCCGTTGAATGGGAGGTTAACATATTCGTCATGGCTAAAAGTGGCAATCCGACCATTCATTTTGTTCGCATATCCGGCTGTACTTTGGTCTTCTATCGTATATTCATGCTCCATAGGATGGTTGATTGTGATATCTGAAGGAATGACTCAATTATTTCGTAGCAAAGCAACATACAACTTCTCTGCCCTATCAGCCGGCCTGCTTTATATCTCACCATTTATTGGGGCCATTCTCGGAACTGCTATGGCTGGGAAGCTAAGTGATTTAATTGTACGATTTATGGCAAAACGAAACAGTAATATTTTTGAGCCAGAGTTTCGCCTGGTGATGGCGTTACCTACAGTCATTACCACAGTTATAGGTCTAATGGGTCTAGGCTGGTCAGTTCAAATTGGCGACCGATGGATAATTCCTGCATTATTCTTTGGTGTAGTCTCTTTCGGATGTTCGTTGGGTGCAGCAACTGCAATTACATTTTGTGTTGATAGCTATCGTTTGTTTGCGGGCGAGGCTCTTGTAACACTCAATTTTAGTAAAAATGTCTTCCATGGACTGGTTTTTAGCTTATTTTTCACCGAATGGATGAATGATGATGGACCTAAGACTGTTTTTATTTGGCTCGGAGTTATTCAGCTGATTGTTATGGGTTTCACTATCCCTATGTACATTTTTGGAAAGAGAGCACGAATGTGGACTTTGAGAATGAACTTGATGAAAAAATTTTAGGAAATGTAATACCTTAAGAATATGTTAGTCATAATTTAATAAATGATAATAACCAATCCTTCGTTACAGATCTGACAAAAAGAAAAGATTCACTTAAAAAGCAAGCCTAATTATAAAACTGGGTTGAAAAAATAAATCTAACAGATATGATTATGATTAGCCAGCTTGTTAACTACAAGTGTTTTATGTTCTGCGATTTAAAGTGTGTTTATGGATGTTATTTATTGCACACGAATCGGATTCATGCATGAAATGATCAACGTTAATAGTAACCTTTTTTTGTAAACGAAAAAAATAGAATAGATATTGCTCTGTACATCTCTTGTTTGTGTATGTCCTGAGACTAAAAGGTATTAAGGCGAGTATTGAAATTTTCTACGGTACCAATCCAATACTAACGTTCTGTATGAAAATAGGAGGATCTTATCTTATAGATTCATTCCTACGATTAGCCTCAGTGCTCGCGTCTGCCCTACATTAATGATGCTGCCTGTATCTAGCTAGGTCTTAACACTATTTGTGTAATCAATAAAAGTAATAAAATACGATAACAAAGCTTGTTATTTACTTTGTTCCCTATTTTATTATTACTTCACATTTTGCAAAAACAGAGCCTCTTTTGGCCTGTATTATTTAAATATTCGCCTTTCTTTGAGAGCACTCTTATTTACATAGACCAACTGTTTCATTAATGGTAATTAGTTTATTTTACTGGTAGATTTCAACTCACATTACAACTGAAAAATTATTACTAATGATGTCAAGAGAAAATATCTGGTTGGTTTATGAAACAAAATATATTAGTGGGTCTTACCGCGACTCGAACGCGGGACCTCTCGCAATTGTGTGGCTTAGGCTTTGCCCTAAGCGAGAATCATACCACTAGACCATAAGACCTGTTGTCGATAAATCTAAAAAAGTTGTATACAAAGTAATTGATTACATATGAATTCTAGTTATTAGAAATTGCCGCTTGTTCAACGGAGATGAACAATCCCCTTTCTTCCCATACTCCTCCCCTCGCCGTACCACCTGATCCATCTCCGTCAATTATAACATCACCTGACTCAATAGCACCGTAAAGGCCAACTATTATGGTTGTCTCTCCATTGAAACGTGCTTCCAGGCTACATCATGGTTTACAAGTCCAATACTACCTCGTAAAATCTAGAACATAAACATGGATAATGCTTATTCCAAAGGAGATAATTGAAATAATAGCGGTAAGATAACGTCAAGAACGTGTTTAGCATGTTCATCTTTCAATTCGCGTAAGCATCTTCAGCAACATTGATAGCACTCTTCCAATCTGTAAAGAAAATGTTGAAAAAGAAGAGGCTGAGCTTCTCAGGAAGTATCTTCGGGAAGCAATCACTTACCCCTGGGACCTCCCACGGGTACCTAGCTGCCTCAAACAATGTTCTAAAGTCTTGAAAATGTCAATTACATCAAAAATAAACAGAACAATTACTACAAAGCAGAATATGCCTTTAATTGCTATCCAAAAGAATATCACTGACCCGCAAATTATGCTGGCCGAATTCGTGGAACCATCTAGATCTATTTTGCAACAAGAAAATTCCTTGGTGATGGTCAAATGTAATGGTCTTGAAAAATCGCGGACTCTAACACCTATGGCAAACCCCCAAACTGAAATCAGTTCTAAAATTGCAACCTACCTACCTAGTCGTCCTAAGACATCCAATTAGGATCCAAATAAAAAAGTAGAGATTGAAAATAAATCCAACAATAAACTATTGGTTGCCTTCCCCTTGATCATGAATGGCGCAAGCTCTTTCCTACGAGCCTTCGAGAGGTGATAATAAAACGTTTGTCGATCTCTCCAGCCTCTATAGGTCTTATTAAGTCAGTACGCTCAGGCTTTGCATTAATTCCATGCAATATGAAATATAAAGAAGACCTTCTTTCCACTGCTGGAGACCTTTCATGTGTGATGCGTCACTAGAGCCTGTCTCTAACTGCTTTTGTACCCACAGTTACAAAAAATATTTTGACAATAGATGGTTAGAATGAAAAATCTAAATCAATGCTCACGAATGAAACAGAGCGGGTATCATCTAAGCGTCCAGCACTTGTAAAATATACGGTGCTCTAAATCTAGAAGTCCCTCATAGGACCTGACTAGCTTTATTCTCAGAAGCTCCTCGCACTGGACTCAGAGTGTCTGATGAATCTAGGTTACAAAAATCCTAAAAACAAACTACCGATTGATTTTTGTAAATGGTGCAATAGTCACCATGATATTAGGAACTACTCGTATGCATCTTCTTGTGGGGATTGCGGCTCAACTATTCACACTCAAGACGTGTATATGGCGCTAATAAAGTGTAGGAACTGTCGTGATCCTTACGGCTCAGATAGTCAAAGATATCTAGCCCGACCAACACGCTTCGGCAAATCAACAAAGGAACAATTAAAAGCCTATCGACGGGCTGCGATCGCGAGTATCAAGCAGTGGTACAAGCTAACGTAGCTGAAGCTAGGGCAGGAACTGCTAAAAATTCAGATGGAACCAACAAAACTCCGCCCTGTAGACAAGAAATTAATTTTAACGTCGAAAACTCAAATGAAACACTAGTTCAAACTGAAACCGGTTAAGAATTGCGATTATAAAGAGTAACTCACATGTCACTTCCTCCCCTATACATAATCTTCGATTTATATACATCAATGTAGGTAGAGGTGTTACTACGTACGACATTACGCTAGCTCGCGCATGTGAGATGCAAATTGATGTCTTACTCATATAAGAACCTTGGTGTTGGAAAGAACATACCAAATCTCACCCCTTTTTCGATCATCACCTTCCATTTTATGGGAACAACGTACAACTCTCCTTACTGGTGATTAACAATGTTACTTTTCCCAATGTATTTAAAGAGCATAACAACCCTTTAGCTGGTCAACCTCTACTAAACTGGTCTCCATCTCCACCTCCACGTTCGGTGGTAATTGGTAATTTCGGTTCAGTTCACTTGGTCTGGCGGGGCATCTATCTATGACGTCTTTCGAACACGGAGAAAGAAATTGAAATGCGGGCAGAAAAATACTATAAATCTTGCCTTATAGTAGATGAACCACTTTAAACTTGGCATGGTCAAATGCTAGTGGTTTTTCTGCTTGGGTCGATCGAGAAGAGTATTAACTAGCGACCATCTTCCAATCTGCGAATTGGTTCCTAGTCAAAAACAGAAAATTGATACATTTAAAGGCCCTATTCGAGTACCGAGAGTGAAGCTTACACAATTCGCGCATATTGTCTCATAATGGATCCCGCCGTTTGTCTCATTAGATTCCACAGATGAAGTGGAAAAATTTTGCGGACGATATCTATAGGGTCTTGAAAGATACAATTTTGGCTGTTGGAACATATTGAAAGAAAATAGACATCTTTACATTTCACGGGGGCAATAACGCCATTTGATAAAATACAGAGAATGGTAACGGTACCTTTTCCACAAGGCCGAATAGGCACACTGTTAGTGTATGAGAGAGAGATTTCGAATTTCTTCATATGACCCTTCATCAAATCTGTTCAAAGAACTTGCAATGTGGCATACAGCTTTGGTGTCAAAGATCCATAAGTTGGATCCTGATCTATTGGAGTTAGAATAGCCATTACTAAGGGAACATAATCGTTTAGAGCAACGAAACCATCACTGAAAAAACAATGTCTAGTTGTTGCTGAAGTTGGTGTTTGAAGTCTTCTTCTAGAAAGACTTCCACATTTAATCGTGTTTCTTTTCCCAAGCTAATTTAGCGTTTTTATTTTTAGGATTCTCGAAAACTTTATCCTGAGGATGTTTTGCTCTAGGGTTACCGTAAGTCTTACAGTCGAAAGTTTTTGACTCTCGCTAATGTTGTGCATAGATCTCTAGTTATAATAAATTTTATCTTGGCATCTTTACGACACCATTTCTTATAAGCCCCAACATCTTCTGCCTTAAGCTTATCATTGAATATGTCAATTTCTGCGAGCGATTTTGGAGCTTTTGGATGATAGTAATCTCTGAGATCATGAACAATAGCAAGATTAATGATACGACGCTTACAAAGAAAGTAGTCCCCTTCAAGTGTAAGTCTGAAGTTAGGTGCTGGATATAAAGATTCAGCTGAAAAGAATTCTTGTGACATATTTCCAAGATTACGATTCGTCGATTATTGGGCCACGCAAGCTTTAAGTCTTAATACTCGAAAGGAGTATAAAAAGCACCTATCAGGAAACAAAAAAAGATTTATGTGTACACTTAACACAATGAGTGGTTTGGACCATAATCTGTTAAAGCTGTCGTATAAAACTATGATAGATCATAGGATATGTTAATTAATGTATACAACTATTTTAGAAAATATAATTAAGCACTATTTACAAAGAATTATATGTTGATCAACGCGATGGACGATGATGCGTCAACTAAAATTACATGATATTTATACAGCGCAAGGCTGATATTTTCACATGAATGAATAGGAGGATTGAAAAAAGAATTTGTCCGAAAAGTATCAATGAGTGGCATCTATGAGGTCTCATTACTGTGAAGCTCAAGAAACTCGTTCCAGAGTTCTCCACCACGCAGGTTCAACCCCCTGACTACTCTCGACTTGGGGAATGACTGAGTCTTGATACTTGAGGATTATCTCATGC
>PEDP01001127.1:0-13741 GCA_002918395.1 Erysiphe pulchra | reverse complement strand
GATTGAATAAGATGTTTACTAAATCAGTTCATCCTGGTAAAGAAATGAACATCCCATTTATGAAGGTGGTACCGAGTTATGAAATGTGGGGTAGGTAATGGGTAGGGGTGGCAAATAAGTTATGTTCTGTGAGTGGATTTTATGAAGGTAGTTAGTAGAGATTAGTAGTAGAAGTAGACAAATAGTAAGGATTGTAGAGTGTTGATTGGCCCAAAAATTTTAAAATCCAATTAAAGATCCAGATGTCCCAGAATTGTGCAAAGTGGGGGGGAGGGCATTTAATTTTCTTGTGGTGGGCAAATAACATTTCCCTATACATTATCCATGTGGTTTAATCAATTACGTCATATCCATTACATCATAGCCAGCGATAGTGCTCTTTCCTTGTAATTAATGTGATATAGCACCTTCCCGACAATAAAAGATCTTGAAGCAAAGATCTAAATTAAGTGAGAAGTAGTTCCCTTAGTTATCTACAGTAAACTCCTGTCATTACTTGATGATCAAGTGTTGAAAGAAATATCTTTTCATGTTGTCATCCTAACCCCCCTTGCATAATCTGACATCACATAAATTTCAATCCGAAATTAGATGGAATCTAAAAGGGTCGATACAACCCCTGTCGAAATTCTATTTTATGATTGGCTCGCTACAAATAATCCTTGTAGACCCCTGCTTTGCTTACATTCCGAAAACATTAAGCCAATAGACCAAACATCACGCAGAGGAACTTGAGCTATTTAACCAATATCAAATGGTTTTGTCAATAAAAGAGTGTTCATATGAAGTTGCAAAGTAGCATATTCTTTTTTTTTGTCATTCAATTTCGTCCCCTAGAAAGAAGTGTCAAACTTTTATACTTTCTTCTATTCATAATAATCTATCAAGTAAGAAAAAATATTAATATTCCCTCAGGATACTATAAAAGCATGTAAAATGATAAGACTCAATAAACAAATATTTCGATCTGTCCATTCTATTTTCCTTGGCCCCTGACCAGAAGAAATAGATTATATCTACAAATATTTCAGTAAAATATAAATCAATCAGTAACAAAAAGAGCGTTCCATAGAGGGTCTTTTAGAAGTCTTTTTTTCGTCGATTGAAATGCCACGACGGATATTTCCCCTCTAATAAAAATCAACTCGAAAAAACTTCTTCGTTTTCAGAAAACAGGTTTTATTTTTTCTTTTAAGTTCCTAGACCGTCTTGGTCACTGGCAAGCTGATTTTGAGAAGAAATGTACTGTCCGAATAACTAGCAATATAACTAAGCAAAACTACTTATCAACAACTTCAAGTACCGTTGAATTACAGAAATTACAGAAATTTTCAGTGATGTGGAATTAATATACTACGGATAAAGACAATGTTAATTAGTATTTTACTTAGTCAACCTCTGAATGTTTTCTCAAGAAAGAATTATTCATCGCGTTAATGCAAGAATTGATCTCCATAGTAACCAAAAAAAGCTATCCCTATAATCCGTGCATCAAATGCTAATATTTAGCGCTAAGAGTGATAATTAATTATGTGCGTAATCCGCAGTCGAGCTTTGGATGGGCATCTAGTCACTCTCCCCGGTAGCCTTGAGGGAAAACACGCTAGAGAGCGAAGTTATTACTGTCTTTGGTTTAAGCTTGCATACATGGGGGGTTCATTGACTGCAGGGTCTGATCCATGTTGAGAGAGTGTTTAGACTTAACTCTTTTTGGCTTAAGTTAATGCCTAAGGTAATTCAGGCATCAAGCCACCTGTGAGTCTTTCTGCATCAAACAAACAAACCACAACATTTTTAAAATTAAAAAGTCGTCTTCAGACTTGTAGCGTCAATTCTGTGATACCTTCAAACGTTAATTAGTTTGTCTTTATGATCGGTAGGATCAGAATAGCCAATTTCTAGACCAGTAGTGTCATTTTATTATTTATCAATATATCGTTAGTACATACTCTGCGCACAGTGATTTAGCAATTCCCTTAATCTAATCTTGGGACAATTCAGTTCATTTCACGATTGCTTAAGCTTCCAGTGATGCTAAAAATCTTCAAGATAGTCTCAATTTAAAGCACGTGGAAAAAACTATAATTTTAACACGATTAGCCACTGGTTTCTTCTGGATCTTTTACTAATAGAGTATCTATCTATCCATGGAAATCACATGATTACCTGGGTAATCATTTGTTATCCATGGGTATTTAGGTGTTACATTAGTAATTGCTAAATTCTTAACATAGCTCACTCTGCCGTTTAACGATTTAGACATTCTATACACTGTCACAAACTTCAATTGTCATGAAAATTGCAAACAGATTCTATTCCAGTGAGCAACACGTTTGCCATTTGCTAGAGGCATAGTTTACATTACATTATTTGTGTTAGTCACTACCGTTTTCAGAGAACAGACATGAATAAACGTTCCGGCCCAGATCATTCCCCCTCCCTTTGAGTGTTCTAGTTTGATTATCGATGAGATCACAGTGACTTAGTGCGCATTCCCCTCCATACATTCATTCCAATTCTTGTGAGCTGCCCTGATCCTGGCTAGGCATTTAATCTTTCAATGGAGGTATTGATGTCAATCATTCTTGTGAGCTTTCAAGTTGCCGAATATTAACCTTTTCACCTCTCATAACTGACCAGTCTAAATGCTTTTCCAACAATTGAAACCAGTAATGGCAATTAAGCAGTAATGAAACATTAGTCACTATCGGCGTTTATTTCAGTGTAGATTGAAAGCTGACGCTTTGATAGATTAAGTATCGAAGACTATCGTCTATTTATACTAAAGACGTTTCTTTTGATCGCAATACTAAGTTCTGGCAGATATCTTAGATACAAGTACAGAAATAAGATACTGCTGAGCTTGCAATGGTTACTAGACGCACTACTCGCTCGAGTAGCAAAGCCCTTAGCAGCCGTGAGAACTCGCCAACTGTATCAGTTGCTGATACCTCTCAAGCTCCTATTTTAGGTCGTCCCCGTCGCTCTTTAAACACACCGTTACCAGCTGTTGGCCTGAAAGCTAGCACTGCCTATGGTACAAATAATAATGCACTATCTACAAGAGTCGCTGCCCCTAAAACCGATAGCGATATGAAAATTCTTCTCCGAGATATCCTAAAGCCTGAGAAAGATGGGGTTACTTCTGGTAAGTAATTGTATTAATGGTTAACATCAATATCAATATTAAAGTTATACTAGCTCGTCAGAGTCTCAGCCCATCGGTGTCTATGCCATTTAAAGGGAGAGAATCTAGCAGGACAACACCCGAAAGAAGTTTTGAAATGGAAAGCAAAATATTCAAAGGCGCCGGCCTTGAATCATCTGAAGTTGATTCAGAGGAACACTATCCGGTAAATCCAGATGATAGATCTTCGTCTCGCGAAACATCAAGCGATGAATCCACATGCGAAGAAAATGATGTCGACAGTCGAAACTTCGCTTGTAGATCAAACAGTTCTGATCCCCATGTAGAACCTGATAGAGATTTGAATACCTTTGGACTCTTTAAATATATCGATACATTGATAGATAGTGTTAGGTATGTCAATACCTTAAGTAATGTCAACAATTTTGACTTGGGATAGCATCTGGAAGTTTTCTTTAATTTTGGCCTCTATAACTCTTCTAATTTTTATGCCAATTTTAAAAAATTTAAAATCAAGCATACCTGTACTTACTAAAAACCTTCCTAATATCACAGCAAGAGTCTTACCTTTTAATGAAAACACTCTTATCAGTCAACGTCTAAGCAAATTGGAAGTGGAGGTCTCCCGATTGCTAAAGTCAACTACTGTTAATCCTCGAACCATCAAAATATTAGAAGATATACTACCTCACGCAATTGTAATGAAGTCGAAAGATGGAAAACTTCAAATAAGTCAAGAATTCTGGCTAGCTCTACGAGAAAAGATTCTTGCAGATGGGAATCTCAATCATATACAAATTGGAATGTCTCACTCTGTTGAAAGGGATTCAAATTTGACGTCTGAAAAGTCTTGGGAAAATTTAATTGAACAGAATTACCAGAAATTAAAACAGTTGGAAGATAAACACCTCACAGACCGGTTCCCACAGCTTTTGCGTGAGAATAGTATAGTAAACAGGAATCAAGTTATAGAATTATTTCAACAGAATTGGGAGCGTAACATTCCACAAATAGACGAAAAACTGAACGAAATTTCCTTTGAAATTAAACATTCAATACAAAATAAAAAGCTTAAACTATCAAGTCTTTCCAATCAAGACCTGAAAAGGCTTGGGGAAGAACTTTCAAAATATTTTCCTTACGCTCAGCTACAAGCTGCAGCGCACGTTAACATTCACAGTGCTACAGTTCATAGCACTATGAAAATCAATCATTTCACTACATATACAGGTGCCATAATTGATGCAGAGAAAACTTCATCTAATTATCAATTCCCAAGTCAGGCGAAGATCGGGATTTTCGGAAGAGGAATGCGATATTTAATGGGCAATCCCGTTCCAGTTCCTAACCCCCCTGAAATAGCTTTGGCTCCTTGGGATGAAGCTGGACAATGTTGGTGCACACCAGCTCAGAATGACGGTGGGTTTGGCCCAAGTCTTGGAGTCATCTTGGGAAATAAAATATATCCAGAAGAGGTTGTCATCGAAAATATTCAAAGTAGTCTTTCCCTTGAGCCAGGATCGGCACCAAAAATGCTCGAAATTTTTGCTGAAATAGAAGATCCAGAGAATAGGTCTCTTATAAGGCAACAATCACAGAAGCAATTTTCAAACCTTAGCCATGATCTTGACTATAAGTTAAATAATTATGTGCGTATTGCAGCTTGGGTTTATAAATTAGATTCTCCTTATAACACTCAGGTACATGAAGTACCTCTTGACTTGAAAGCTTTTGGGGTAGGCACCAGTAAACTTTTCCTTCGAATAATATCAAACTGGGCCAATGATAAAGTGAGCTATACCTGTCTTTATCGTGTTAAACTTCATGGAACGATTGTTGAACGACCGCTTCAGGACTGATGTAACTCAAAAGAGAATGTAAGCGAGACAAATGATTCCATTCTTCTAAGGCTGGCTAGCGGTAGGCGTTCAGGTGATATATCCAGTATTTAGTCTACAAAGTGTGTTGATAAAATTCCTCTAAAAATTATTAGTCTTTTAAATGAGACATTACAATTCCATAGTTATTCCATTAGCAAGAAACCTTTGATCTCCATTAATGCTCTGTAAAGATACCGATAAAAATTAGTCAACCATACTTGAGCCCAGCATTTTTATTTAGCAGTACCATAACTAGTAATAAGTGTCATTTGGAATTATAGTCTTAAATGGATAATAGGTTCAATTAAAACTATAATTGAGTCCCTTGATAACGAGTCTAGTTCGCAATATGCTCAATCACACTAAAATACGACTTGAGCATTCTTCTCAACTAACTTTGATTCACATCAGCTCAAAATTGCAATATATAATGAATATCCATTCACCACAACTTAAATCCTCGTCTTCTTGTTTTGTAGACTACTGAAACGCTAAAAATGTTGAAAGTTGGGATCTTTAATGACTCGTCTACAAGCTCTCCTCAACTAGATGGATACTTTGGGCTATACAATGCTCCAAAAGTATCAATCTAGTGGGAGAAAGCTTATAGACGGGTCGTTTAAGATTCCAAATTTTAATTTTTTACAAATTTCATAAATAAAAATAGAAAAAAATTTTGTAATGAGATGTAGAGATGGAATTCGGCAGTAAAAGACTGTCAACCATGTGCTGCATGTGAGAATTGCGCCTTGAATAAAACGCCTCAAGTGATATAGTTCTCCTACCAGCATCAACTCTTTACATTTAGACATTACCAAAAAGGCGTTCAGAATTCAAGTTCTCTCTCAAAACGGGTCTAAAAAAATTTGTATCTACTGATAAGATTTGGCGATGGTGAAATTTCGAATTATAACAATATGGAATATTCACAATTAGTGTTTAGAATAGCACTATACCCTATGACCACGGTAGATAATGTAGATAGAGCCCCTAGTAGGGGTATAAGCGAGATAGTCTAAGCCCAATAAAGCATGATCTACCACCAAATGGAGTTTATCCCCCGTATTTATGAAATTTCTTGGCAAAAAATGTATGGTGAATTCATCCGACAGAGAAAATGTCACGGGACTCAAATACTCTAATTAGCAATTCGAAAGCCATGTTTTTTTGATCAAATTCAACATATTCTGTCTATCAGACTTCAATTTCCATTTGCACTTATCATGACTAAAGTGACTGGATCACCCAATTTTTACCTACCATACGTCAGACCCATACGAGATTTTTTGTGTGGTATGCACCCTTGGAGTCGCTATGCGGCCTTCATACTATTATTTGCAGACGCACTATTTTGCTGCCTAATAATCTCAAAAGTATCATGTATGTGTTGAATTTTTGAGTGAATCTTTAGAATTTTATACTAATTTAATGGGGCTAGGGGAAGATGGATGAAGGGGATTATAATTAGGGATATTGTTGTTGTAATGAGATAAATAGGTGATGAGTTAATACTCATTTCTCTGTACTCTCTAACCTCCATCCTCCTCCCTCCCTCCCCACGAACTACAGACACAGAAATCGATTGGAAAGCTTATATGGAGCAAATAGAGATGATAGTTGAGGGTGAACGTGATTATAAAAAGATTAAAGGTGGCACTGGACCTTTGGTCTATCCAGCAGCCCATGTCTACCTGTATTGGACTTTGTATCAAATTACAAATCAGGGAAACAACATCTTGTTAGCACAAGTTTTGTTTGGTATGCTCTACATAGCTACTTTAACAATTGTGTTATCATGTTATAAGCAGGCAGAAGTATACTCTTTAATCCTCTACAAAAACCGAGTTGATAGTATGTCTAATTCATTATCTAGGCTCCAGTTTATATCCTCCCTATGCTTATTTTTTCAAAGCGCCTGCATAGTATCTTTCTCCTTCGCCTCTTCAATGATTGCTTTGCCGTTTTCTTTTTATGGACTGCCATCTACCTTTTTCAAGTTCGGAGACAAACCCTCGGAAGTTTTGCATATAGTTGGGGACTTGGAATCAAAATGTCCCTGTTACTTTCTTTCCCTGCAATTGGAATCATACTTTTTCTCACTAAAGGTATTTACAGAAGTCTTATTCAAATACTGCTAATAATTCAAATCCAAATAATTATGGCTATACCCTTCTTATCTTCAAATGCTATTGGCTATTTCAGCAAAGCATTTGAATTTTCAAGACAATTCAATTTTAAATGGACTGTTAATTGGAGGTTCGTTGGAGAGACGACATTTTTGAATCGAAAATTCTCAATAGCATTACTTGCTGGTCATTTATGCACTATAGTACTATTCATTACAACGAGATGGCTTAGACCGATTCAAAAACCAATCAAAGAGGTGATGAAGAATTTTTTGAAGCTACAGATGTCATTTGAGGGCTCGCAACATGCAATTAGCAGGCGAACTAATTCAAATTTTATCTTGACAACCGTACTCTCAGCTAACGCAATTGGATTTCTCTTTGCCCGATCTTTGCATTATCAGTTTTATGCTTACATCGCATTAGCATCTCCTTTCCTCCTTTGGCGTGCTGGTTTACATCCGATCTTTCAGTACTTCCTATGGGCTTTACAAGAATGGGCCTGGAATGTTTATCCGAGTACTAACTTGAGTTCAAAGGTTGTTGTTATCGTACAGCTTTTCGTGATATTCAGCATATGGTGGAGTACTCGCAAAGACTTTATTTGCTTGCGAGATGATACTCTCATAGCAAAAAAGTCTTCTTGATTAAATAAAATAAAAATATAAAACTTTTACTGTATTAGGTAGATTTAAATTTTAAGCTAGTTGAAACTTATTCATCTTCATCTTCTGAATCGGAATTAGGCATTTTTCCAATAGTTGGTTTTTGCCCGTCATGTTCATTAAAGAAGACTGAGGATTTAATAAATTCTTTCGGCCTAGACATTAATTATAAGATGAATGAAGCCAGTAATTGAGACAAGTACTCACCAGTAAGATTGTTTTCTCCATATATGCTCATCACGCACAATATTAGATATTTCACCATAAATTTTGTTATGACGAGAATTTGTTTCTTTAGAATCTATCAAAACATAATTTCCACGTTTCAACCAAATCGCGTTACGAAAACGAGATGGTAGTTCAACAAGAACTTTAGGGTCGTCTTGATTTGGCAGTGAGCAGAAGTACAAGTTATTTCCTTCGGCCTGGAAAATGCGTGCAATAGATTGGGTAGCCGTTAATTCGGATGGTGGATTACATGTTTCCTGAGCCACAGCCATAACGTTACGTTTGGACCGAGGCATAACTTGTGGATGTATGTGAATATGTGTGCGAGCACGAAATATCTACTCTTATTCTTGAATGATACAAGCAAGGGATATATTTGATTTGGGATTTTTTTAAAAAAATTAAAAATTAAAAATTAAGGGTTTGGCGTGAATTACAATTTTTTTTCTAAATCAGTTGTATAAATGTTGTGTAGTCCTGAGGCTGTAATACAGTCTGTTTAAGAATAAGAATGATTCCACTTTAGTCAAAGAAAAAAAAAAATTTCTCAGATCGTTGTTAGTCAAGAGAAAGGCGCTTAAGATTTGTATTTTGATATCACAGAAATTTAAGTATAATTATATTCAAAGTAGATTAAGGCACCTACTAATTGTTTCAATATATTAAATTCTTTTTTTCTTTCTAATATTTTAGTATTGTTGGAGTTTGAAGGAATGTAATAATTACTACTTGGTTTGGGCAGGCCATTTCACTATGTACAAGTGCAAGCCTTTATATCAAAATGAAACTTGGAGAATCCCACTATTCTCCTCCATACTTTCTAACTTCTCGCCATTTTTTGATATAAATCACACGTCTCTCTCTACTTGAATTGCCCTGATTCTTTTATTCTCTCTTCTTAAATCTTCTACATCAGTTTCTGGCGCCTATGGTGATTTTCTGTTGTGCCATTTTACCAAGCTGCCGCTAGCATATTTCTTTCCTCCTGCCATTTAGCTATTTATTGTCTTATCAAAAAGAAGATGATAGACCGAACTTGATTTATTGCTAAAGTATTAGCCTTCCCAATTATAGGACGATCTTTTTCGGGTTCATAAGACGTTAGTATCCTATAGAAATTGGTTTTATTAATCCTCATCTGCAACTATTCCAACAAATTAACCTTTTACATGAATTACAAGTAATCTTTTTTTACAGGTAAAAATCATAAAATAACTTTAGCGCCGTTGCCAATAAATTGATGAAATGAAAGCATGATAAAAAGACACAAAGATACGCATCTCAACAAACATGTGGCTCGCTTCTGCAATAATCCTACAGTAGATAAACAGAGTGATGCATATTTAAAATCAATGTATTTTCCAGAAACGAAAAAGTGAGATATCGTGTCTTGAAGAACAAATATAAAAGGAGGGTATTTTGCTCTACTTTCGCACTGAGAACAAAAGTTAAGAAAAGAGCCTCTCATCTCAATGTTAGACCGGAAGATTTTTTAAGAGCCTACCACTGTTTGTCACCACAAGAAGAGTTCCAGAGGAGTTAAGTAGTTCTGGGAAAGACCATTAGCAGAAAGTAAATGCGATTCAATTCTTGGCTGTTTTTATGGTTTTTTTTACACAGAAAGCAATTGTTTCATTCATAGTTTTTGCGAAAGCAGTCTTCTTATCAATTCTATTTGGTATGTGTTGGATCACTAGAGATCAACATCAACATCTGGTTCACTGGCGGCTATGAAATCAGTCTTCCTACTCATTAAATAGTTACGTGCAACTATGACAATTATAGAAATGGCAAAGCCAATCCAAGCATCACTGCCCTGCTCTTGAAAGTCAAAATCCTGCATGTGCCTTACGGCCGCATCTTTTTTAGCAGAATCAAGAGTAACAAAAATAACGTTGGACCGAGCAACTATTATACCATATAGAAGCGGTAGATTTTTAACATAATTTTTATTTGTAGCATTTTCATTTGAAACCACAGCTTGCCCTTCAGATATTGAAAATTTCTCTCTATATTTCTCAGCAAGAAATCTCATCTGTCTATTGATTTCGAAACTTAATGCGTCGATAGACTGCTTAGGCCGGGCCACTACCATAGTAAGTACAGGCAAGAATCTCTTTCTTGAGAAGCCACCATCTCGCTCGGACCATTTAATATAGTGATTAATTTCTCTCGATATAAGTTTATTGATAGGTGCGCCAGTGAGTATATTATCCCTGACACGTGCACCTAAGCCAAGAAGCGACTGCAATGCCTTTACACCTGATCAGATATTCTTTAGCTGTATTCATTAGTTCATGGATAAAGAGATTTACCATAAGCACTGGAAGTAACATTAGTATTCACAAATGTTGGTTCATTTTCATACTCGGCAAAAATAGCAAGCGGAAGTGTTGGGAAGTCGATTTTCCAGCTTTTGGGTAATAAGACTTCAAAGCCACGCATAGAGAGACGTTCAAACAAGAACAATTCATCAGGATGCCAGTCCCCTGATGCTTTGGCTCTCTCCACGTCACTTTTTCTCAGTGAAAATTCAGCCTGCCTTCTCAAGTATTCTTGTACTTTTGCATTTCTGATTTGAATTTCATTATCTTCGCACTCTGTCGACGCTTGACTTTCCGACTCATCAGTCTCACATATTTGGGAGTAAACAGACTCAGAGTGATTAACCATCTCAAAATTTGGCAGTTTTTTATCTTTTTCAATCTTGTATTTTTCAAATTCCCAGTCCCCTTGATGCTCTATTTTGATCGGTGTTTCTTGGGAAAATGATTCATCCTGGTCAACTAAAACCCTACTTACTCCGTCTTCAAACTCATCCCTAGATCTCTTTTTTGGATTTGAACATTGCTTTATTGGCAGATATTTTTGATATGGAATATGAAGTATTGTAGGATCTGTATTGTTCTCTTTGTGCATGGATAATGACGGCAAAAAGAGGTCTTCTTTATTCGAAGATATGACACTGGGTGCGAATATTCGGCGTCTTTTCGCCATTGGTGACAAATAATCAAGAAAAACATCCCGGAGTCGCATAAAATGATCCATTGTGCTCAAATTTTTACGAAAAGCCGTATGGTATTTGCGCTATTTCAATCACTAGTTACGGTCTATAAGGTTCTTCTTTATCTTCAAAAGCTTTGTCTTTCCATCAATAGAATCATTAAACATTAGTAAGGAGGACTGAAACTTTGTAAAAATGCAAATGTTAAAGAGAAAAAGGTGCCGAAAGTCAGGTTTAGTCCACACTGGCCAACATGAGGATAATAATTCGTGTTGTAGTAAACAAACATTGCTTTCTTTTGTCGGCTAATTAACTTCTCCTAGATGGAAATAATGTAGATCAGGGTATGCGCACTATTGCAAACAACCACAAAATTTTACCAAATGTCAACCATTTAGACGCCGCAAGCAGAATCAAAGTGTTGGCAATATGGTCGTGGATATTTTTTATTTCTTGACAAGTCTTTTTGTGCTCAGAGTAACATAATTTAAATCTTTTAGTCTTGCTATGTATCTCTCAATTAGCTCCAGCTCCAACTCTGGCTTTAGCTTTAGCTTTGGCATTGGCTCATGCTAAAAGTTCAAATTGCGACGGAAATCTCCAAGAGAATCACTATTATATAGCCCCTGTGCTTTACTATTTTACAAACTCTGAATAAAAAGACCAATAAGAAAGTCTAATCAGCCTAAAAGCCCCGGCGTCAACGTTGCATGCATTGAAATAATGGATCTCTTAAATCAAGGATTTGCAGGTGTCAAATTACTATCGATAAATTGCCCATTTAATTGAATGGAATATCAGGGATATCTTACAGGGTAAAATGTAGTACCCCGGATCCATCCGCTATTTCTAGTGTTAGGCTGAGGGAGGGGTGCGTGTACATTTTCATCAATAATTGACGATCAGTCAATTACTATCCCAAGATAAATAAAGGCGATCCTGTAAAACTAAGGGTAGTCTGGAATTAATTATCACTTGAAAGTCCTAGCACCCTAGTGTTTCCGCCTATTACAAACTTTTTTTGTGAATAGTTCCTCATTTTGGAAACATCATTACGACTTGGCCCAAGGGTCATAATGCAAAGGCATTCCTAAATTCATCTGAATCTCTTGTTCTGAAACTCAGAGAACTTTTTCTTAGCTGTGGAAATGGTAACAACACAATAGCTATACCAGTAAGTATTGAGACGAACTATCAAACACTATTAGATGTTGGATATATTGAAGTTTTCTAGACACCAATATACTCACGTCTAGTGGGTTGAAACACCTAGTTCTTGTCATCTCCCTTTCAATTATCTATGTAACGTGAAGACAACTCTGCCAATTTTAGACCGAATCACAAATTAATTTCTGTAAACTATAATCAAAACATTATGAAACTACACAAGAAAGATCAAGTGACTTCAGCCCTTGTGACTGTTCATAATGGTACATCTATACACCAAGCCTCAAAAGAATGTAGTATTCCGATTTACACACTACGCAGCCGACACGCTAGAAGACTACTGCATAAAATGGCCCACCAATCCCAGCAAAGACTTTCTATTTATCAAGAAGACAAATTAGTCTACTGGGCTATTTCTCAAGCCAATTTGGACCTTCCCCCAACCCCACGACGATTTGAGGATAATTGCTGAAAGAGTCCTTCATGCGAAAGGGGATCCAAAGCATCCTGGAAAACGGTGGATTACATCTTTTTTCAGGCGAAATTCGGTCCTCAAAACCTAGACAATCTTCCGAATGGATTCAAAAAGGACCAATGGGGCTTCAACTATGATAATTAAGACATGGTTCGAGTATTTGGCGATTCCAAATATTTAACAGATCAAGTCAACTAGCTAATTGATGGAATATAGATGAAGAAGGTATAATTGAAAGATAAGGAAGTAATAGCTTAGTTCTCGGGAGCGAAGAAAGTACTTCAGGTTTAAATATACTGGCTATAAAATTCAGACTTCTTTCATCTCAGCTCGTGGCAACTCTCTTCCTCCACTGGTCATTTTTAAGGGTAAATCAGTCCAAAAACAGTGGCTTCAACTTGATATTGAGCCACATAAAAAATGGCTATTTACAGTAATGGGAAACGCATGGACTAGTAACTTAACGGCTCTGGAATGGCTTCAAAAAAAAATCCTTGTAATGATTCAAGCGACTATTAGTTCTGGACAGCCACAGAAGTCATGCTACTATTGAATTTATTTGTGAGTGCATTGAGAACAATATTCTATTGGGTCTTCGGTGGATTTTATATTCATATACCAACGAATAAAAATCGTTCCTTATCAAAATCGAGCAGCTCAATTTTGCCTAATTATAATTTTTATTTTGCAAGTTATATTTTACAAGTAAATTTCCAAAAAATATGAAATTTTCGATGGTAATTTATTCATGGATTCTTTTCTCTTCACGGAATATCTTCATAAAACTGTCTCAGTATTACTTAATTCTATGCTGCTGTTCTTTGTTCTACAAGCAGAAACAACACTGCTATATTTCCAAGGGCTTTACTGCGGTGTTCTTCAGGGCCAGCACTCTTTTGACTACGAACAAGCACTGGTCAGTGCGTAATGCAATTTTTAGAAATTCTGCAGGGCTTATCCACGTAGGCTCAGCCACACTAGGGTATACTAAACATTTATGCAGTATTTATGAGCAAAGTATATATTACACAACTATAATCTGAGCATA
>PEDP01001126.1:0-13766 GCA_002918395.1 Erysiphe pulchra | reverse complement strand
TATGAAAGAATGGGATGCAGAACTGAGAGGTCTCGTGGAACCCTTCACAATTCTGACCGACCACATGAATCTAAAGTATTTCTTAACCTCTAGGAAGTTGACAGAAAGGCAAATACGATGGGCCGAATTTTTGTCAAGATTTAGTTACATGCTACAGTATAGAAAAGGTATAGACAATGAGCGTGCAGATGCGTTATCACGTAGGGACCAGGACAAGCCAAACGAATGAGATACTCGTCTTTTATGTCGAGAAAGACAAGTTTTAAATCCAGTGAAAGTTAAGAAATTGGCAGTCGGAGCTATCGAATTAGCGGAGGGGTATGAAATCTTCTCTAATGAAGACCTCCAAATATATGGAATGAAGGACTTAAAACTGACGTTATCTTTGCGCAAATAGTTAAGGCGGTTCAAGATAGTGAGCGGGCGTGGCCAAAAAATATTAAGGTAGTGACTGAAGGCTCAGAAGAACCGAGAGCTTTAAAATCAACGATAGCAGAATGTACACTTGACCGAGAAAAAGGTATACTTTACTACCAAGACCGAATTTGGGTACCTCTATATGAACCCTTGACAACTGCAATAATACAAAACATACATGATGCTACTGTCTCCGGACATCCAGGAAGAGATGCGACATTAACACAGGTCGCAGGACGATACTTTTGGCCAGGTATCAGCAAAGCTGTTAAGCGTTTCTGTAAGAATTACCATGTTTGTGGAAAATCTTCTATATGGCGACACCAAAAGTCGGGCCTCCTTAAACCCTTGCCGATCCCTGATCAGTTTCACCAAGAGTTATCAATAGATTTCATGGTGGACCTACCAGAATCTAACGGCTTTACAAATATAATGGTCATAACGGATCGATTACTTAAGTCAATAACAATAGAAGCCATGGACAAGATGGACGCGGAATCATGTGCCCTAAAATTTCTAGATTGTCACTGGCGATTTCACGGATTTCCAAGGGCAATAACAAGCGATCGTGGTACCAACTGGACCAGCAAATTCTGGAAGCGTCTCTGTGAACTCGTATGCATGGAGCAAAGACTGTGTACTTCTTATCACCCCCAGACTGATGGCGCCACCGAGAGAGCAAACCAAGAAATACAAACTTATCTAAGAGCTTATGTTTCTTATACACAGCATGATTGGTCTGATTGGCTACCTGCTGCGCAGCTTGCAATTAATAACCGAAATGTACTTGCACTCGGTGGAATTAGCCCTTTTTTTGCAACTCATGGATACCATATTCAACCTATTCAAAACGAGGTTCATGATTCTACAGTTCTCGAATCAACAGGTAAGGAGAAAGCCGAGTCTTTCGTTCAACGATTAAAAGAAACTTCGATCTTTATGCAGGCGGCTATGGCAGCTGTTCAAGAACGATATAGAGAGCAAGCGGATAAAAAAAGACAACCAGCACCAAAATATGTTGTAGGTGATAAAGTGTGGCTCCTTTTGTGAAATATAAAGCTCGATGGCCAACCTTCAAAGAAACTAGAATGGCAACATGCAAAATATACGGTGACAAGAATAATTTCACCAGAAGTAGTTGAGCTTGATGTACATGGAAAAATTCATAATCGATTCCATGTTGATATGCTTTTACCAGCAAATGAAAACCCACTGCCATCTCAAAAAATTGAAGATGAGGACCCAGGCCCAATAATTAGTGATGAAGGCGAAGAAGAGTACTATATTGACGAAATAATTAAATGTAGAACATATAAAGGACAACGACAAGCTCTAGTTAAATGGACTGGTAATCCTAACCCAGAATGGACTTTGCTTGAAAATTTACAAGATGCTGCTGCATTAGATGAATGGCAGGCAATTTATGGCTCAGCAGAGTCTAACAATGGTCCTACGTCAAAAAACAAAAAAAGGAGGTAAAGGCTTGTTAGGGGAGTAATGTTACGGTTCAACCGTTTGTTAGCCTTAGGCGGATTATTACCTAAGCATCCTTTAAGTGGTCATTCTAATTTATAATTAGCTCGACGCGCGATATGACTGAGGTTACTGATTGGTAGAAGTATATTCAGATTGAAATATAGATTGTGTTTATTACTAAGTATCTACAGGTTCAACTATAATTCCAATATAGTAAACCAATAGACTCCGTAATTCTCTACTCTTGAACACCAGGACTATCCTACTATTTAACTCACTCTAATTCTAGAATGCTGATTACAAATTCAAACAGATAAGAGATGTTATGACTATGTTTTAACTTCTTCGCTTCGCCCCCCTGCATAAGTTATGTAAACTTCATAACTACCCGTTTATGCACTCCTTGTTTATGCATACCCCTTAAACATCCATGTCTAAATACAATAGGGATATTATGGAATTGGATCCTCATGACTATTCGAAGTTAGACGCGACAAACGCTAGACCTAATTAGTCTAAGGGAGTTATATAGTTATAGAGCACACTTATTTTGTTTCCTTTAGCAATAGATAGTCTTTTCTTTAGGGAAATGTTAAATCCTCACCCCCCTTTCGTTATTTCCTCACTCCCCACGTGATCTACGCACAGCTTCCCCTGTAGGTAAATTGGTTTACTAATAGTTATTTTTGCAAACATGAAATAATCGTCAACAACAGATGTAGTTGGCACTCGTATAAATTTTACTCTAGAGGAAGTAGAATGGCCTAGGTGACGATAGTTATTCGTCCAAGGAGTCGCAAACTTCTCTTTTTGTGTTATCCACTGTTTTTCAACGTAGGATACCAAATCTGGAGGCGAGGTTGATTTTAAAATAGCCCAGGCTTCGTTAAAATCATCTGGTGTTGTTTGAAGAATGAATTTTCTCCAGGAATTTTCCCATTTATCCCATTCCTCTTTACTTGCAAAAGATCCACGATGCTTAGCCATTATGTTCTTCCATATATGCCAGTTACAGAGCAGATTTTGGGACTCTGGAAAATAAATGCTGATAGCGTTCATCAACGCTAAATCACTGTCAGTCATAATGACTTTTACTTGCAAGCTCCTGAAGATGAATTTTGCAGTCTCTAGAGCCCAATTATAATCATCCGTTGTTTCAGACTTCGTGGAACAGGTGAATGATGTAAAGGTTTGATATGTCGAAGACACACCAACGGCGTGGATCATAGGCATGCGATATTTGTTTGTTTTGTACGTAGAATCAATGACCAACACCGAGTGATACAGTTTGGTCATTCTCATGGCGTCTGGAAGGCGAAAAATAGATGCGTTAGATGATTGTCGACATCAACTTTAATTTTGTGAGGAACATTCTCCTTCACAAGACTGTCAAGTAAAGCTTGAATTGGAGTGCGCCCATCGAGAGTATCTCGAATTTTCTTTGAACGGAGATTTCATATGTCTCGTGAAAGCAGCATGACTTTAGGATCTTCACGACGTAAAGAGGCGGCAATCTTACATGGCTCAACTGTACTCACAAGATCCTCGATTGAATCCAATTTTAGCTTGATACTGCGAGCACGTGCCTGCGACCTCAAGATCATTTGATTTTGTGGGCATGCTTCGTGTGTATGGAAAGCATGAGTTACACATATATGCCATTTTTGAATTTTAGAAGAATATCTACCTGTCAATCGATAATTACAACTAACAAGCCGGGAAGAAGTATTGGTGCGTCTTCCTTTGTTTCCACGATCACGATGTATACCACCGATATCGCATTTCAAGCGGACCTTTTGTTTATTACTTCCATTATCTATTGTCAGACAAAACCCATGGCCAATAACCCAATCCTTAAGGAAGTTAACTAATTCATCGCGAGTATCAAAAAATTGGGTATCGTCAGGTGACCCTATGTCGTAGCGAGCATCATCATGAATTTCATTTAATATATCGGGCATGATCGAAGATGCTGTCAGGTCGTTAATGGACACGTTATTCAAAGACATTTTTGTTTCTTCTTTGTGGTTAGTGTTGCGAATAATTTACAATAGATACAACATACAATAATTTGAAAATAGGGAAGCAAAGAGATTTTTTGGATGATCAGATGACCCAGAAGAATTTAATTGTGTAAATAAAAATCTAAAATGCGATCGCAGAAGTTTAGAGGCAATAATCCAAATAAATACACTTAAAATATGCGTTGGCCAGGCAATCGGTCACTAATTCAAAGACGGGTCAAGGATTATATCTTACACCGATCTTAGATCACGTGGAGGATGAGGAAATAACGAAAGGGGGGTGAGGATTTAACATTTCTCTTTCTTTATTCTAGACTAATCAATTGAATTTCTATACCAACCTGGTAACCTTCACACAATCCCTATATCTTTCCAATGGCGAAAATCTAAGGCCCACTTACGCGCTGTGTAAGCGAGAGTTCAGCAATGCTTTTAATTTTCCTAGGGGAAAGTGAGTATCAGTGCAAGGTCCCATTCAATATTCGAAATCTCAAAGAAAATCCAAGTATTGGTAGTACCCTTGCTCTATCTGATTTACGTATTCTGAAGCTGCTTTTTGTGTTTCTCTATCGTCAAATGGGTGACAAAGATGTTCGATAAAATCTCATCAACCAAAATTATTATTGTTGACACTTTCTTCGAACCACGCTGCTAACATAGGTACCACTGATCATTTCCACAAGAAATAATTAATTAGAGGCTTTTTTTAAATGAATCTTGTACCAAATTCACTAATTACACGTAGCTTGGTGTAGATAGCTTGTACATGTCCTAGCTTATTCGTGTTCCATACGTGCCTTGATCGAGTCCTGAAGACGCGCCGAATGTCCTGGAAACCACGTGCAGTATCGATCTTCTTCTCCTTCGTCGTTTTTTCGTATCTTAAAGATCCAATGGCTTTACCTCGTTCATTTCACAAATAATGCCTGTCAAAGTAATAGCCTACGCTTGTCTGTAGATCAAAACTACCGATTAATAACCACATTTTGGTTTTAGTGGGGCCAGTGTTTATATTTTTGACTTATCCAAGAAATAATGTCATAGGATAAGGAATGCCCAAACATTAAGCTGAGGCGCATCTGGATTAGAGAAGCTTGACAGTTTATTATTACAGATATATCTTTCTTCAGAAATTTTGAATCCCTGTCTAGGGCTGCCCTAATCGTATGGATTTGAGAAAAGTACCGCGGGCTGATAGATTGCTAGTAGAAACAATAGGATCTTCCACATTATTTGAGTATCTCAAAAAGTAGACATAATTTATAACTAGCAGTTTCATATCCTTCCGTGTAATTCTGCAATTCTCTAGAAATAAACAGGTATTGAAAGCAGTAATATGTTGTAAAGGAGGTCAGCTACTATGGAAACAAATAACACCTATTTGCAAACATGTTTTGTGACTAAGCTTAGGGCATGTCTTGGCGAAAATTAACAGTTCCAATATCAACGTACAAAAGAAAGCTATAAGATAATTAATACCACCAGATTCTAATTTAGCTAACGACTACAAGATTTCCTTTTTGATACTTTTACGTCGATCAAATAAAAATAAATAAAACTAGTTTACAGAAGATAAACATATCTGGGCCTGGGCTTTTCAAAAGACCTGGCCCATCGTAGGGCACAATATTGCCAATATGAGCTCTTGTAATTTATTTCTCTATCAAATCAGATCAAACTGACAACCTTGTTAGTGAAGCTTTTTATTCGAAACGTACGAGCTTCAAAGACAATTGCAGATGAGAGAGCGGTGATCCAAAAGGAGAGTGCAGCTATACGAGCAAGCTTCAGAGAAGAGAGCGGTGACTCTAACGTTAGGTAGGAATTGATCTAATATATGAGATGAAATTTAAGTAGAATATAGACGTAACAATGTTGCAAAGCTGTTGTACCTCTTCACCCTAGGAGAAAGAACCCACTTTGGTCAGATAGAATGCCTCAAATTGCTTGCATCACCTCGTTTCGCAGATAAACGCCTGGGCTATTTAGGAACTATGTTACTACTGGACGAAAAACAAGAGGTTCTTACCTTAGTTACAAACTCCTTAAAGAAGTGAGATCCTACGACCGTCAGCTCGAGGCCTTACTTACATACCATAGCGATCTCAATCACTCAAATCAGTACATTGTGGGATTAGCTCTCTGCACGCTAGGAAATATTGCATCAATTGAAATGTCAAGAGATCTATTTCCAGAAATAGAAAATCTTCTTTCCACTGCCAATCCATATATTCGCAAGAAAGCTGCCTTATGTGCTATGCGAATTTGCAAGAAAGTGCCAGATCTACAAGAGCATTTTTTGGAGAAAGCTGAAACTCTTATTTCAGATCGTAACCATGGGGTTCTCCTATGTGGCTTGACGCTTGTCACAAGCCTGTGCGAAGCTGAATTAGATGCTGATGAGGAAGGTGAGGAAAACATAGTGGAAAGATTTAGACCACTTACTGGAACCCTTGTCCAAAAACTCAAGGCATTGGCCAGCTCAGGTTATGCACCAGACATGATGTTATTGGAATTACGGACCCTTTTCTACAAGTCAAGATTCTGCAACTATTACGAGTCTTGGCTAGGGGGAGTCCAGAAACTAGCGAAAAGATCAATGATATTCTTGCTCAGGTTGCCACAAATACAGATTCTACCAAGAATGTGGGGAACTCAATACTCTACGAGGCTGTCTTGACAATCTTAGATATTGAAGCGGACTCTGGATTAAGGGTTCTAGGTGTCAACATTCTAGGGAAATTTCTCTCCAATCGCGACAATAATATTCGCTACGTTGCTTTAAATACTTTGATAAAAGTTGTGGTTGTAGAGCCTAACGCGGTACAAAGACATCGCAATACTATTCTCGAGTGTTTAAGGGATCCCGATATAAGTATCAGGAGAAGGGCATTGGATCTAAGCTTTACTCTAATTAACGAGGGTAATGTACGTCTATTAATTAGAGAATTATTGGCATTTTTAGAAGTGGCAGACAGTGAGTTTAAACCAATCATGACTAGTCAAATAGGTATTGCTGCCGATAGATTTTCTCCAAACAAGAGATGGCATATTGATACTATGTTACGAGTCTTGTCGCTAGCTGGAAACTATGTGAAAGAGCAGATTCTCTCTTCTTTTATTCGACTAATTGCTACTACCCCTGAATTTCAATCGTATGCTGTTCGGAAATTGTATACCAGTCTAAAGAAGGACATCACCCAAGAGGGTTTAACTCTCGCTGGTACTTGGTGTATCGGAGAATATGGGGATGCTCTTTTAAGTGGAGGCCAGTATGATACAGAAGAGCTTATTCATGAAATAAAGGAGAAAGACGTGGTTGACCTTTTCTCTTCGATTTTAAATAGTAGCTATGCTACATTGATCACAACTGAATATATTACCACATCCATGATGAAATTAACAACAAGGTTTTCAGATCCTGCTCAAATTGATAGAATACGAAGGATCTTACACAATAATTCCACTAGCCTTGATGTTGAAGTGCAGCAGAGAGCAGTAGAATACGGGAATCTTTTCGGATACGATTCTATTAGGAGAGGAGTACTTGAAAAAATGCCCCCTCCCCAAATCAAGGAGCAATCTAGGGTATTGGGTGAAGCATTGAAAAAATCCAATAAGTCCTCACATCGCAAGTCAAGGAGTATCAAGCCTGTTGAGCAAGATCTTTTATTCGATCTCATGGGCGATATTAATGCCCCTACAGAGAATCTCGGGGCGAATCTTAGTACAGCATCTCAAAATAATACGGATTTACTAGCTGATATCTTAAACTCTACCGATGCACCTGCTGTGATATCAAATCCACAAGTATCGAACGTCTCATCCATCATGGATCTCTTCGGTGGACATGGAGTCTCACCAAACCAGCCGCAAACTACAACTGGCCCCACTGATATAATGTCTATTGTATCTCCATCTCCCAACACTATTCTCACTTATCCATGCTATGAAAAAAATGATTTACAGTTGGCTTTTCAATTACAGCGTAATAACGAAGGAACTGTTCAAGTTTTAGCAAGATTCAAAAACACATCACTACAATCATCAATTTCAAACTTGGTTCTGCAAGCTGCTGTTCCCAAAACACAAAAATTGCAACTCAACGCGATATCAAACACCGATCTTGTTCCAGGTGCTGAAGCTTCACAGGTAATGAAAATTATGGGAAGTAAAGGAGTAAGTGTATTTTAACCTTGAAAAAAATGAAAATACTAACAAAATTCTCAGCCTCCGTTACGTTTGCGCCTGAAGATAGCATACGCACACACATCATTAGGACAAATACAGGATCAAGTGGACTGGTCAGAACCAAAGTGATTGAAAGGTATTTTTTTCTTCCTAAATATCATTTATCTTCTAATACACTATCAGACGTATCATAGGGTAGATCTGGATACGGTTATAGAATAATAAGTCGAATATAAGGGGCTTTATGGTTGGAAGTTGACGTAGATTCAAAAGAAAAGTGATTTAAACGATTCCTCGTTTCTTAACTCTAAATTAAAAATGGAGTGGATAGTAATGAAAAAGCATGGCGAATAATAGGCTACTTAAAAGGTAACAAAATATTTACATTCGCAACTAGTCCATTTCTAACCATCATTCATTAGAAAACTTAATCATGATATTGTCTTCACTACATTATGTCAACTATCATTTCGATTTATCTACTTCAATAAAATTCAGGAAGTATCTTATTGAAATGCATGAAAAATATAAGAAAATTTTGAGGTTTTGTGTCGAATATCAATTATCTTAAACTAATACTTCATGTTGTAAAAAAAGTATTGATGACGATTCTCAAGTTTTTGAGGACTACATTCAGATTACTTTTCTGATTCATTCTATAGAATTAAATGCTCTGTTATATAAATGAAAGGATATGTAATGAATGTTGAAATCAATAATTTTACATAAACGCATAATTATCCTCTGTTTTTGAAATTGTGTTCAATTTGCCGTACAGGTTTATTCATACTTAATAACTAGTTGGCTTTGATTCAAGACCCAGGCTTAATAAGTCCAAAGGTGATCGAAAAATTATCTACTGAATCTAATCGGCAATGACATGTGACATGTGAGTCGTCGTAATAAGAATTGCGTTTATCTAGTTAATTATCACAAGGGAACCTAAGATCTGCACTACTGAATATGTGATGATTAAATTGAATAAATCAAATATAATTGGCTAATTTAATGTCTTTCCCTAAATAAAAAAGTAGCACCAATTCTTTTTCCATCTGTGATAGTCCCCGCGTTTTTAAAGTTCCCTAAAAAACCCTCGTATGTAATTCAATTTTATGGCAAGGGAATTCGATAAGTCCATCTAAAGTCATATGTATATTTAGATTGATACTGTAAGTAATTAATAAAAGGGGGGGTGGGTACATTTAGAGGTTTGGATTTTAGGGCTGGGGTTTTTTTTTTCACAATGATAGGTGTGGTAGGTTGTTGAAAAAGGAAGTTACATATACTTGTTATGAGATTTTGGTTCATACGCAGGGCATTTTATGTCAGTAATTGATTTTTAACTCAAGTCATACAACACTTTCTGGCACCTAACTTAATGATTTAAAGTCTACAACTCCCAAGAGGAACAAAAAGAGTAGCCGAAACACAGCTAGAATTATCAAGTTACTCAAATAAATTGTAAATATCTGTTTTGTATATTGAATGGTCTTACACAAAGCTAGATGTCATACAGTTTTTTTTGTAATTGGTATTCTACTCGGAGTTGGTATTCGGCTATTTTACAAATCAACCCTCTCATATCTCAGGTTTGCTTTGGGCATATCATCGTCTAAAAAGCTCAATGCCTGAATGGCGTTTCCCTCACAAGCTCTTTCTAGTGCAAGGAATGCAAAATGACCGCCAACAACAGGACGTGCTTTAAAGGAAAAGCCAGGGTAGCCACCAGTACCTTCTGTATCGTACAAATCCGTTAGAGGAAGATCTATCAACTTATTAGAGAATTCTAGGGTTAAGAAACATTAATCAAATATATGAAAAAGAAAAGTTTATTAATAACTATTGCGTGTCCTAAATCATAAACACTTACCAGTTGATGTTTCATTTACCCAGAGTGCAACAGATTGAACAATTTCCTCACGCACTTGACGACTACTTACTGCTACAGCAAAGAACTCCCAATCACTCTTTGTGTATAAATGTCTACTATCCAGAGGGAGACCGTATTTTTGGCGGACAAAGTGATACCAATCACTTTGTTTTTTATAAATTCTTTCGTGTATAAATGACGTTCTAGATTTTTTTAATTCTCCAACCCCAAAAATGGTCTGGAATTCCTTTGAAGAATCTTCGCCTCTTAAATGCCTCGGTAGATGGAAGCAAAGCAAGGAATCTGCGAACAGATTATATAGAATTGTCCAACTACCAAACCAAGTGTAGGCTAGCTTTGCATGCGAGCCATCTCGAGATATTGCAAACTCTTTTTGCCATAGATTAATATAATTCTGCGATATCTGGAGAAAATAACTGGCATCTTCCTCCTCTCCAACTAATTTGGAAATATCAGCCATGGCTCGAATACCAATAATACCTTTTAGAGCAAGGTTTGTCTGATTTGCAAGCCAACCGGCAAAGTCGTCTGTCGATAATTGGTTTGCTGGAATGAGTGCCTCTCGTACAAGATAGCCAGCCCACTGTTTCCATAATGGATAGGAACGTCCAATCCATTCTCTAGCTTGTTTGTCTCCTTTTTCAGAGAATGGCCCACCAAAGGTATCATCCATTCCAGCATTATCGGTATGAAGAGAGAGTTTTCCAGATGTAGACTCGATATAATTAGTTTCCCCAACAGCAGACCAAAGACTTGCAGGTTTAGTATCATATCGTAATGAATTAACAAGTGCCAGTCCCATGATTATCATATTGCCACATTCTTCAACAGGCATATATTCATCTCGACCATCAGGATGACCTGTAGCATTTGGAAAACTAGAGCCCAAATCATGCATACTGTAGTTATTGGGGTACTGGCCGCTAAGCATATGCTCGATCAATGGTTCCATTAGCCATGCTAACCATTTGGGATTAGTATACAAGAAAAATGGAAATGCAGGATAAATGACATCTACAGTATTCATATTGCCATCAGAAGATATTTCCTTAAAAAATATTAAGGGATTATCTGCTGTTCCAGCGAAACTACACGCTCCCATAACTTGACGAGCACTAAGGGCAAGGATATCCCTATAGTCAATTGATCCAGATTTTAATGCATCAATTTCAAGTTGCCTGGAATAATTACCTGCGAGATTAGAGACTATTTCGAAGTCGTCGTAATGGAAATGAATTAGATCTTCTGGAGTGCGATAGTAAGCCGCCCACAATGGCTTCATTAGAGTTAGTCCTCGAGCTGAAGCAAATTTAATAATTGGATCTTGGATGTGGGCTATAGTAAAAGTAACAGTCTCATCTATAAAGCCCCAAGGATTCATTGTTGTATTTAGTTTGAATGATTTAGCAAACGCAAATACTGGTTCCTCATCCATAATAGACCGAAAATTATTATCCACTAGATTTTCGAGGGTACCAGTTCTAGAAAACTTCTGGCGAAGTAGAGCTGAAGTTCCAGCTTCATATTTGACATCATCGGCTGCAGAAAAATAAATTGACCCCCATTCTGATCGATCAAATTCTTCTGTTAACAGTTTTTCTACCCTCTGTTTCACTCTCCATGTCTTTAAAAAAGATGATGAATTTGCACTTTCTCTGTTTAATTGTTGAACCATGTCCCAAACAATTTCATTACCTCTATCACCGCTAACCCAGAGTCCATTAATATCTATATAGAGATCAATTTGCGAGCTCCCAGTTACATGTATAGATAGGTAAGAAGCAGGGATTGATTGCCGTAAGGTAGACGTTGGTGTTATAGGAGAGAGAAAAGAAAGCTTAATTTGGGTGTCCTCATTTCCAATCTTTGACGCCGGAATCACATACGTAAGGTTGGTTGTGGACGCATCAAACTTTGCACCAAGATATATAGGATAGGAAACAACAAAACTGGGAGAAGTTAGTAAAGACCTAGTATTTCCGTTTTAACCATTTATTTTAGATCTTCGCCCTATATCACCTCTTTATCTATCCTTCCTACCTGATACACACAACTTACCTTTCACCGACTTTGGGTAAAGAATCTTGTGGTCTTCCAAGAAGAGGGAATACTGTTTTACTGTCTGGCACTGATATGAGTACACCTAACCCAATCTAGGTAACTGTTAGAGTGATAGTCATATGTCGTTTTAAGATCTTCTTTGACCTCTTGCCCCGTCCAAAAAATAGGCCATCTTTCCCATGGATTCGCTCTTGCATTTCCCAGCCATAAACTTAGGTAAGGGTTCCGTACAATGAGAGGTAAGACTGGTGGTTGTAGAACTGATGCCTTGGTGAGAGTAATTGCGGCCGCTAGGGCTATTGATAGGAGAATAACCATGTTTTAGATTTAAGAAGAATTATATTATCTGCCCGACGTCCTCCCACAGGGCGTAGGCCTTTTTAGCAATGGATTCTACCTTTGTAAAATTTAATGAAATGGTTGTTGAGTATGTGGAATGCGTTTAAAATGTTATAATCCGTCCTTGGGAAAAGTCCATCATATTAACTTTGGACTCTGTCCGAAGAATCTTCACATCTTCCGACCAAAAAGTTTAAAGTTTAAACACAACGTGTGCAAGGATATGCGAAGATTCACACAATGAATTGTTGCATGGGGAGGAGAACAGAGTAGAGGATAGCATTTGATACAAGTACTATTCGGGAAATACTATTTTCTAAAATAGAATATAACACATGACTTCCAAGCGATAAGTACACCCGCCCGCCTTTGGCTCATTGCAGTGCAGCAACTTCAATGGAATTGATGGATGGGGGGCTGGTTGGCTTGACAACAGGAAATGAATGCATCTCGAGAATTCAACTCCCAATTATTCATTCCTTCGAATAAATAGTTCATTTTCAGAGAGTAAGCGTTGGCCCTAATGTTGCCTTTATTATGAGATTCATAACGCAATATTTTTTATTTTGTCTATCAGACATTTGGCCTCGACATAATTACACTGAAACCTAAGCTAACTCGAAATAGAGAGCTAGACCTAAATTAGGCTAACGCATCATTTATCTGACCTATCAGAGTCCTACTATCTTTGTCTTAAACGCTTCTAAAAGACGGCTGCTTTAGCTAAATATCTCCATCTAAACCTCGTCCCACTCTAATCCCTACACTCAAGCAGAATTAACATGGGTAATTTTAGAAGAACGGAGGATAATGATAGTTCCACCCTTTGCCAAATAACCTATAACCTATAACCTCTTCGAATGCCTGAATCCGATAATCTTCAGGACCAGCAATCTTTCGACTGCGAACTGGCATTTGTCAGTGCATTGGGTCTTCGTATAGGGCTTATCCTTGATGTAGCTGATCGCGTCTACCTCTACTAAATGGGCCAAACTAATTATCTAACCCCTATACACTAATGCACTATTCATCTAACCCCCTTAAAAGAGTAATTTTTGCGAAGATCATCTGCATACCAACCCTGTGTTGACCAATCAGTTCTTGGTTGCCTTAATTTGGTTTCCCGTACAACACAGATTTGAATTTATTTTGAGATTAAAAAGTTACGACAATAAGTTTTATCCAGTTTATCAAATAATCATTCATCAAAACAAACGTCTTTATCCTCATATAAACCATTTTTTTATTTTCATTAGTTATTGAAATTTAATTCCACAATTATGCCTCTTAATAACCCACCAGAAAAACTCTTTGAAAGCTTTGAAGCTGCAATTGAATCTATAAACACCTTTGCCGCTGCAGAAGGC